>OX439486.1:13495761-13782864 GCA_949320155.1 Melangyna quadrimaculata
ATAGTATATATAAAATAGACGGGAAATTTACACACCCTTTTAGTACGAACATTTTGGCCCCTCTCCAATTATTTTTATTTAAAAATTTAGCCACATTTGGAAGCTAAATTTTGAGATCTTAATCTTTAAAATCTGATGCGTAGAAATGAAGTTAGGATTAAAAAAAAAAAAAAAAACAGTTAGTTTTTACCACTCTTTGCTTCAAAAAGTGTCGTGCCGAAATTATCATCATTTTATTCCATAGTTTGTAGAATCACCCGTATATATACCTAACCTAGGTAATGTAATGAAACATTAGAACGTTCTTTCACATACCACAAAACGACCAGTGAAAACTTATGCATGATTATTTAAGTGTTATTTTGAATTAGTTTAGATAGAATTTGAAATAATAAGGTCGTTTTGTATGTATCACAAGAACTTTAAAACTAATTCGTCAAGATTTAATTTTAATTTTTTCAATTACGTTTTTAGTTATGTCTAAAGCGTCCTTGGTGCTGATATTATGGTAAAGTCCTCGCTCTTTGGCATTTGCAAGTAAACTCGCCCGCGAACTTTTTGTGTCCTCAATTTTGACGAGCAAAACTGTTTACCGATTTTTTATCGCGTCACACAATCACATACACATTTGGAAAAGCACAATTTTCTTTTGACAAAAAACAGTGTGTCATTAACAATGAGTTTTTCTTTTCTTTTATAGGTAAATTGAATTGGAAAATAATCAACAACTACTTAAACTTGTACGAAATTAATTATAAATTAATCAAATTAAAAAACATGTATGTACCTACATCTATATAATATATATTTTTTATCTTTAAGCTTTAGACAATAATTCATTTTAGAAAAAAATTGCAGTCCGTTTTTATTTATTGTATCTCAGCTCTTAAACGAATATCTTTTTCTTCTCATCAGCTAGCTTTTTTCCTTTGAATTAAATTTTTTAATTAATTATTTTCTTTTCTCACAGCACTTGCATGTCATTTGTGTTTTGTTTTTTGATTTATAAACTTTTATATCTGAGATGGTTTTCCTTATTCCATTATCCTGTTGCCGCGGAACCGCCGCGCCGCCGGTTTCCAAGAAAAGTCCTTACTGGATTTGGTTTGTGTTTTCCAGCAAAAAGAGTGAATAAATCAATAAAATTGAAAAAAGCGTGCAAATACACTTGAATTTGAAATATTATTTAGAAACAATTGATTTAGGTTGTTGGTTGGTTGATTGTTGTTAAAAAAGTTAAACTTTTCTATCCGCTCTCTGATATCCGTTTTGTTCACGTTTCGTGTCTAAAATCGCTTGTGGGTTTTCAAAAATAGAATTTTTGGCTTAGCAGAATTTTATACCTATCTGTTATCTGATTTTGTTTTATTTGTTGAGAATGAAATCCTTGGAGGTTTTGGTTGATGTTGTTTTATATATAAATTTTTGATCTCGTAGTTTATTCTTTTGTTAAAAAAAAATTATGATTGTTGGTGTGGTGTTGCTGTTAAATATGAAAGTCTATTTTTTTATTGTTGTTTATTGTGTTTTTTCCGCCTGCGGTGGGTCTCTTGCCAAGTTTTTCGCAAACGAAATACGAATATAAGCATTGTGCATTGTGTTCAAAAGCTACTGAGATAACAAGAAAGACTATGAAGACCAAGTTGCCCAAATTAACAACTCATGCAGATCCATGAATGGTAAAAAAAACCAAAAAAAAAATATAAATGACAAAAAATATATATTATTATAAATGCATTTCAGTTTTTTATAAATACAGATAACAAATGAGCTTAAAAAAATTAAAAAAACTTGATAGGTACATTTTGAAAGAAAAGGGAATACGTTTTCAATTCCACAACTACGTGAGTATCCGTTTGTTACTAAACATGGGAAAAGGAACGACCATAAAGAAGCCGCCGAGAGATACCGAAACGGAAAGAATTTTCTATTTAAGTTTAAGTTCGATCAATAGGCGATAAGACAAATTAAAACAAACAAAATGAAAACATGGTTCAATTCAATCCAAAGAGGCGAAATAACTCCGGCAGTGGGAACATTAAACTTAATTAATTCTCAGTCCTCTAGTTGTAAATACTTATGGTACAAAATGCAGTAGTATACCGTCGATGTGTACGCCAAGCAATCAAAACCAGAAGTGACTTAATTTCAATTTAGCAAGTCCCTTTATACTAATTCTACCTTATAGGCATCAGTGTTCCCATAACGGCATTATATTAATGCTACTCATAGATCTAGCATCATATTTGGAAAAATAATATTTAAGAAATAGAAACCATTCTTATTTAACCTTAATAACGTTAAATCACGAAGATTTACACATACGTTCACAGAATTCATGACTTTTTGTAATAGAAATTAATTAATTAAAGCATCTTTTGCTTTGGAATCTGGAATGTCAATTATTTGGGCCTATTCAGCTAGGTCTGTTGTTCTGTTATTCTGCTATTCTGTTATCAATACAAAATTTTGAGCTGTCAACAAATCTTTGATGAATTATAATATGGTATTCGGCTTCTTAAAATGTTAAGAAATCTACTATGAGGTGTCAAAAGTTCGAAATTCACAAAACACAAATGCGTTTTGGATCCAGCTAATAACTTTTCAAGATGCATCTCCAAATCCCATTTGCTCAGACGCTTCTCGTCCTCCGGACGGAACACTTGGTCAACAATATTTTTCTGAAGCGCCAAGTTTTTTCGCATTTCAATAAGCTCTTCTTGTCATACGTCTTGGAAATTGTTTCTTTCCATTTCAACTATTCGGGCCTCTAATTGAACAATCTTAAAAATATTAATAAATATATTATTTTATTTATATAGATTTGGAAACCGATTTTTAAAACATACCTCTGAACTAAGATTTTCTTCGTTTAATTCTTGACCACTACCACTTATTTCATATGCTTGCTTCCTTAGAATATTCATACGATGACGCTGTAAAAGGCTTTTAAGGGTTATTTCTCTTACGTTTTGATGAACCTTTTCATCCATTCCAAATCGAACAACATTAGGCTGGATTTACATGTATCTTCGTCTGCACAATGCAGAAAAGTAAAGCAGGACAGATGTATACTAATAGGCAGAACGCTCCATTCAACTTGGACGATGATGGCCAAGAGTTCCGTCCACCCGACCTTACCGAAGTGCGGCTGGTGATATCCAAACTTAAGTCGTACAAGGCTGCTGGTGCGGATGGCTTACAAGCCAAACTATTTAAATCAGCGGGAGATGAATTGGCTAGGAGCATACACCTGCTCATCTGCAAAATTTGGTCGGAGGAAAGTATGCCCGATGAATGGAACCTCGGTATAGTGTGCCCCATCCATAAAAAGGGAGATGTTCTGAAATGTACCAACTACAGAGAAAGTAGTCTCCTAAACGTCGCTTATAAAATCTTGTCCATCCTGTGTGACCACTTAAAACCTTTTGTCAACGATCTGATCGGCCCCTATCAGTGCGGTTTTAGGCCAGGCAAGTCAACCGTCGATCAAATGTTCACACTCCGACAGATTTTAGAAAAATCCCGGGAATTCCAGATCGATACACACCACCTTTTTATCCATTTTAAAGTCGCGTATGATAGCATGAAAAGGGACGAATTATACAGAACCATGTCGAGTCTCGGCATCCCTGCCAAACTCGTCGAGATTTCTGCAACCCAGAATATAAAAATTTTGTTTTAACAAACCAAATAAAAGCGAGGCCCCGGCATGCAGATGATTTTCGTGTGTAAATTCTACGATTAGCCTTGCAATTCGATGAGTTTTGCACAAAATTATGGGATGTTTTTCCGAATACGTTAAATTTGAGTGTTCTAACCCACCGCCGACTCGAAGAACACCTGATGAATCGAGAAATGGACTCAAATTTAAGATTCTGCTTTTCGATGAAAGTTCCTTTTGAGATTTTAAACAATTAATTTCGGAATGAAATAAGCATGATTGAACATACCTTATGATTCAATTTTTGGCGTAGGTTAATTCTGTGGTTGAAAGTGGATTTAAATTTTGAAGGTCTTTAGGAAGAAAATAGTTTTCAATAAAGCGAAATACGTATGCAATTACGCGCACTAATTTAAACCAACTTGAATATTTATTGATTATATTTTCAAAAAGGTGACTTGAATTTAGATTTGAATGAAATACCCTTGCGATTGGGTTAACCTTTCTTTCTTCCAAGTGCTGAGTTTCGATATCTTCCGCGTTGTAACTTGATGAAGGCCATTGGTCTCGATGCTTCCTTAGCCATTCTGGTCCCTCCCACCAAAGAGTAGTTTTTTCCAACGTTGATGGCAACAATACTCTTGTAGCGGCATCTGCAGGATTAGAAGCCGAACGAACATGATTCCAAGATTTGATCGGTATCGATGTCAGGATCTCAGACGTACGGTTTCCAATGAAGGCTGACCACTTCTTTGGGGGAGCGGCCACCAAGTGAAGGACGATGGAAGAGTCTGTCCATGCAAACGTTTTTACTTCTGGTTCCTGTAATGAAAGCTTAATTTTGGTTAACAAATGGACGAGTAATAAGGCACCACACAACTCAAGCCTTGGAAGAGGTAAAGCCTTTAAAGGAGCGACTTTGGATTTTGCTGCAACGAGTGTTACTGATATAGAATTATCTGATTTAATATTTCGACAATAGACGACTGCTGCGTATGCATCCAAGGATGCATCGCAAAAGCCGTGCAGTTCCAATTTGTATTTATTTTGGAGCATGATTCTCGGAATAGCGAAGTTTTCGACAATATGTAGCTCGTTCCTGATGGAATTCCATTGCTGCGATAGAAAATCTGGAACTTCCCCATCCCAGTTGATTTGTTTTCTCCATAGTTCCTGAATAGTATTTTCCCAGAGGATCGAAGATTTTTGAAGCATCTGATAAGATGTGACGTTTAGTACATGAATTTAATAGATTTAGATTAACCTTATATGAAAAAACATCTCTTGATGGGCACCATTGCAGTCCCAGAACTTTGACGGAACTAGATTCTTCGAAGTCTACTGGTGAAATCTCACGCTGGTCATCTGGTAAGGAAATAAGTAGTGGCCAGCAGTTCGTTGTCCACTTTCGTAGGTTAAATCCAGCAGATTTTAACAAATTGACTAATTCCAGCCGGAGAGAAATAAGATCATCAATAGTGTCGGAACCGGTGATGACGTCATCGACGTAAAAATCATTGAGGAGACTCGCGAAAGCTCGAGGATGAGTGCTTGAAGAATCTGCAGCTAACTGTTGCAAAACTCTTACAGCAAAAAACGGAGCAGCAGAAGTTCCGTATGTTACCGTTAACAAACGAAAGTGTTTTAGAGTTTCTTCAAGGCTCTCACGCCACACAATTCGCTGAAAATCTGTGTTGTTTCGAGATACCCAGATCTGCCTGTACATTTTTTCAATGTCTCCTGTCATGAGATAGCCATGTCGGCGAGATCTTAAACAAATTGAAAATATGTCACGTTGGATAGTAGGACCGACAAGAAGAGTTTCGTTAAATGATTGAGATGATCGAGTTTTTGCTGATGCATTGAAAACAACTGGAATTTGTGTGGTACTACTATCACCCTTGAAAATTGCGTGATGAGGCAAATAGTAGTTCGAGTTATTTGATTTGAGAATGTCATTGGAAGGTATTTCTTCCATATGACCGAGTGAAATATACTCATTTATGAATTTTGAGTATTCAGATTTAAGATTTGAATTCCAGCTGATTTTTCGTTCAATGGAATGAAAGCGAGATAGTGCTGTGCCGAAAGAATCTCCAAAATTCATTTTTGTTGAAGATTTAAAAGGAAGTTGTACTTCATATCGGCCATCTTGGCGACGGATATGAGAATTGACAAAATTTTCTTTAGCTAATTGCTCCTCTAGAGACAATGGCTGTTCGTTGGATACTTCCTCCAGCCTCCAAAATTTTTCAAGATCAAATTCTTGATCATGATCTAACCGACTACAAAATGTTTGAATTCCTGATCTAACTGGTGAATGCTGCGAATGATAACCAGCTATGACCCAGTCAAAAATAGTTGGAGTCGCAGTAAGAGTTCCTCCTTCTTCGATTTCAGCGGCTCCTTTTATGATATTGAAGACTCTATCAGCTCCTATCAAAATATCGATTGAACCGGGCTCATAATAGTTAGGATCAGCAAGATTTAATTTGGAAAGATTTTGAGGAATTTGATCTATTGAAAGTGGTGGAAGCGATGAGGTGATATTGGGCAAAATATAACAACAAAGATCAAACGATTCAGAACTGTAGCATGAGACAGTGTTAAGGCTGACTAAACCGTTGGTTACTCCAGCTGATTTCGATGCGATTCCTACTATTGGAATCCGCAAACGTTTTCGCGATAGTCCTAAGCGCTGAGCTTCTTGCTCAGTTATAAAAGACACCTGAGAACCTGAGTCGAGGAGAACCCGTACGATTTTATAAAGTCCTTGCTTGTCCTGAATTCTAGCTATAGCTGTTCGTAAAATTGTAGAAACATGATGTTGAGGTTTGAATGAAATTGAATGATTTGCAGTTAATGAATTCGACGAAATTTGAATTGGATTTTCATTATTAGAATTAGAAGTGTTGGACTGGCGGTTTAAATTAAAAACTGCATTTGAGTTTTGATTTGAAATACGATTTGAATTGAGATTTGGGGTTTGATTAGAGTTTTGAGACTGAGGCAAATGGAGAAGAGAATGGTGACGAGATTGGCATAGATGACAACGAACTGTTAGTCGACAATTATTGGAGGCATGTCCCGAACGCAAACAATTAAAACACAGTGACTGGTTTCGTACCAACTCACGACGGGATTCGATGTTTAATGATTTAAAATCTTGGCAACTTGAAAGCAAATGCCCTTCTTGGCATTTAGGACAACTTGGTACAGCCTTTACAAAGTGCGTGCGCACACCCCGAGTGCTGGTGGGACTTGAAAAAGAACTGCAGGCTTCAAGACACTGGCAACGAATTTGAAGAAATTGTAATAATTCATCAACAGTGCAATCATTCCGTGAGCCTACTTCTTCGGCCCAAGCCTTATTTGTTTCCTGATCTACCTTTTGCAGAAGCAGGTAAATAAGCCATGGATCACGTGTAATAGTGTCTAAAGCGTTAAGACCCCGCATTGCTTCATCAGCCCCGTTGGTAACCTTACGAAGTGATTGAAGATTTGCACTATTGCATGATGGAAGCGAAAGAAACGAATGTATGAACGATCTAACTATAAGATGCTTTTGATCGTAACGCTGCTCTAACCTAGTCCAAGCCTCAATGTAGTTTGTTTTAGAACAACGAATGTGTTTGAGAAGATTCGCGGCTTCTCCCCGAAGAAATGATTTTAAAAATTGTAATTTTTGTGTGTTTGTAATTGTTCTATTTGAATCGACAGTTCCCGTGAACATGTTTCGAAAAGTCGGGCCAATCTTTATATTCACCCGAAAAAGGTTCAATTGTGATTTTGGGTAGTTTCACTGATTTATAAGACATGGAAATATCAGAGTCTTCCAATGGTGTGTGATACCCTTGAGCACTAATCTTTTCGACAGAATCATGATTTTTCGATTTAACACGAATTGCGTCCGAAAGTAAAGCGTGCGTTTCAAAATATTTTTCCTCGTATTCGGCAAATTCAGATTCGCGATCTACATAGTCTTTTGTTCCGATAAAGTCTAAAAGTTCGTTTTGTAACGCTACAAACTCCTGCCACGCTTCATTTAACTTTTCAAGACGAAATTGTAATGTTTCTATAGTGGCCGCTATGGGAATCGCACTGGCGTATGATGCTGTGAGTGTAATGCAGCCTTTAGCACGACCACGTTTTGCGGTAATTTTATTTATGTTTAATAAAAAGGAACGACTATGTATTTTTAATAAATTGAAACGTGTCTCGAACTGTTTCAAAATTCATGAAATATTTGCATAAATGTCCGTTCAGCGTAGTAGGTACAGTTGCAACTAACTGTTCTAATAATATAACAGCGTAAAAATTCCGCTATGACACTTTTTAATCAAAAGGAAAAATAATTAGGTAGAACCCGAATAAAAATCCTGTGCACTTAATTTCGAACCGCACTGTATGTTTTTTTGTTTCAATTTAAATCGATTTCGATCGATTATAAAAAAAAAATAATTTCTAGGCACCGATAAGCTCATAAAAAAGTTATGTGGCTTACGAAAGACCATAAAATGATTTGGTTTTTGATGATTTATATGTATTTGAAATGTGATAAATGATACACAATTAAATATATGTATGTATTGTGTAAATTGTGTTAATTCAAATGGAATAATTGTTTGATAACTTGTTAGTAATTTGTATCTGTGTACTTGTTACCAAATAATCCTTGTGTTGTGTGTTTGATGTTTGTTGAATCGTGTACTTATTGTGTTGTTTTTAAATAAAAGAATTTAATTTAATTTTGCTTGTGTAGTGTTAAAATGATTTAAATATTTTATATTTTAGCATTTTTTTGTGCTATCTCCATTACAGTTGTGTAGATATTCCGAGACGATTGTATGAAATCAGTTATTTGACTGCCAAAATGAAAGGAAGTGCGATCGCGGATGTTAATTAGTTTTTTTTTGTAATTGACATTGTTTTATATGAACCTGATTCTGTGGCCAGCGGTATCCTTAAGTATCTTGTTATTTTTCCAATTTATTTAAATAAATGCAGGATATAAGATATTTATGTTTATTTTTTTTTAAATAGGTAAAGCATGTTTGATGAAGAATTATTGCCCAAGGATCTTAGTTCTTCCTCTTCGTCCTCAGGCTTTTTTTCAAGTTATTAAAACTCCCGTGAAGTTGGCCCCCAAACTTTTAAAAAAATTGATTTTTTTAGAGTTCTGGGTAGATTTGAAAGAGTTATAGAGTTCTTGCCTAAAAATAGCAATAGTTCCCGGTAATTTTGGCCAGAAACAGAAAAAAACTATATTGGGGGCCAACTTCACGCGGCCTCCCATTTATCATGACAAAGAGTTCTGATAAGAAATGTCTGTTCTTGATGAAGAGTTCTGGAGTTCTCAATGCGTTTTGGAAATAGTTCTGCAAAATTAGAATTAGAAAAAATACAAATGCTAGGGGAGCTAACTTCACACTTTGTTATTTCTATTTTGTCGGAGTTCTGGGAAGTTCTGATTAGAGTTCTGGGTAACCCAACAAGAGTTCTAAACAGAACTCTCACAAACTTTTTTGTCCGGCTTATACATAAAAAGTTATAGGCTTAAACAGAGTTCCAATGCTGAAGGGGGAACATTATTTTTTCGGAATTGTGGAGAGTTCTGGGGAGTTCTGTTTAGAGTTCTAGTTAGACCCACAAGAGTTCTAAACAGAACTCTAACGAACTTTTTTCTATCACCTACACATACAAAGTTAAAAGCTTAAAATTAAGAAAAAAATTAATGCTGGGTGGGCTAACTTCACACTTAGTTTTTTCTATTTTATCGGAGTTCTGTGGAGTTCTGGGGATTTCTGTTTAGAGATTTGGGTAGCCCTACAACAAGAGTTCTAAGCAGAACTCTAACAAACTTTTTTGTCCGACTTATACATAAAAAGTTATAGGCTTAAACAGAGTACCAATGCTGAAGGGGCCAACATTATTTTTTCGGAATTGTGGGGAGTTCTGTTAAGAGTTCTGGGTAGCCCCACAAGAGTTCTTAACAGAATTCTCACAAACTTTTTTCTACCCCCTACACATACAAAGTTAAAAGCTTAAAATTAAGAAAAAATTCAATGCTGGGAGGGCTAACTTCGCACTTAGTTTTTATATCTTTTTTCGGAGACCTGGGGAGTACTGTTTAGAGTTCTGTGTAGCCCTACAAGAGTCCGACTTATACATACAAAGTTATAGGCTTTAAACAGAGTACCAATTATTAAGGGTCCGACTCGAAATTTTCTTACAATTTCGATTTTTTGCTCTTGTTTTGCTAAGATCTTACCAAATCCGTTTTTAAATTAAAAAAAAAAACAATGTTTTTGGTGAAATTTGAAAGCGGAGATAATTTTTTTCAAAGTCAAATAGCTCGAAATGTAAGTAAAATTTTGATTGTTTTTGCTTATTATATTTTGTTTAAGTTTTAATAAAATCTTACCGAATCCGTTTTTTAATTAAAAAAAAATAATGTTTGTGCTGGAATTTGAAAGTCGAGATAATAAAAAACTTACTGGCTTGTAAAGAAGAGACTTTGACCTTTTCAACAATGTATAAAGTCTATCTAGAAACATAGGATACAATCGACTTTATATTTCCATTACTATTTATAACAATTAGAAAAATAAAAAAAATTCGAAATGTCATCTAAGAGTCATCTAAGGTACATCAAAAATAACATACAAAAACATGGTTGTGTAGTAAAGAACTATTTTTCTAGTATGCAGGTAAGTAAATCCATCATTAGATTTTATGACGAAATCACAAAACCATTTTTGAGATGGATTTTATCGTTTGTTCCCTTAGTGCGATGTGTTTTTTTTTTTTTTTTTTTTTTTAAATTCATTTTTATTTATTCATTTTCTTATAACTATCTTAAAGCTAGACAAAAATTCATGAAAAACTAGCCTACTTATCAATATCTTAAAAATAACTTACTGGCCCTAAGCGGGCGCTCTAAATTAAACAATAACTTAATGCTAATGCCTTTCGGCCTACGAACTATCTTAAAAATAATATCTTTAATTGGTTTTATTTTTCCCAAGAAAGATTTAAAAAAACTTGGAAACAATATCATTTTTTATTTGTATTTAAGAGCTAATTAAAACTAATTAAAACTACTTAAAACTACTTAAAACTATACTTAAACTACTATAAAACTACTTACAACTACCTTAAATCTAGAACAGCCACAGCAAGCATTTTCGATTTTGTTATTTTTTTTTGGTTTGATCTTGGATTTTATAATTTTTTTTTTTTTTTTTTTTTTTTTTTTTTTTTTTTTTTGGTGCCACCCTGACTGTCCCTACTTAATTAATACACTTAAAACTATGTAAGTCGGCCAAGACGAGAAAACTAAGTCAACTATATTGTATCTATTTCTTCATTAAACCACCAAAACTGGTTCTCTTGTTTTACCCTGTCTCTTCGGTCCCGATCGGACACAGTCCTACTGAACCGAAGGCGCTCTGCTCCGCCCTGTGATTAGTGCGATGTGTACACATTGTTGTGTGTATGGCCACTGCTAGTCTATGACAACAACACAGCAAATCCTTCAGCGATAAGGGAAAGTTCCTGTATAGCTAAAAAAAAAAATCAAAAAAAAAAAAAAGATACAATCACCCCATTTACAAAATGCTTACATCCCCATTAGCATTATATAGAAGAATGTCCAGAGCGTGGCCTATCGTTTTTGGCTCCAAAGAGTGCAACAACAAAATACATCGGACCAAAACCATCATCATAATCAACTATACGAGCAACAAGAACAAAAATTACCGGACCCAGAGCAAGTCAACGACCGCGCACCCAAGAAAAGATGCAACAACAAAATACATTACCGTACCTCAGAGCTAGTCGACCTGAGCAAACCATCAAGTTACCAAGAAGGGGATGGATATCATCAACGGTTGAGCAACGGTAGTTGCGACCGAAATCCATCGACACGAGTGAGCATGTGCAGAGCATTGAATTTTGCGGACCGAGAAATAGGAATTCTTCGAATGCAGAATAAACACCTGAGCAACGGTGGTTGCGACCGAGAAAAAGCGAATATGAGCGGAGCATTGAATTTTGCGGACCAAGAAAATAGAATTTCTCGAATGCAGAACGATAACTTGAGCAACGGGAATTGCGACCGAGATCCATCGACGAACGTTGGACGAGCGGCAGCTACAAGAGCATTATAAATATAAATTATTTTTAAATACATATCCAAAAATATCTTCACTTGTTTCCGTTTTACATCGTTTAAAAAAAAAGGAACTGGATTCCCAAAAACCATAAATCTACTCTGTCGTTGAAGATACCCACAAAAGTTTTTTTTTAATCTTTTTCTTCTTTTAGTCGAATAGACAGGCACACTCCTGTTCAGATTTTTGTGTATAGAAATTATTTGTGAAGTTGGCCACTTCAGCATTGGTACTCTGTTTAGGCCTATAACTTTTTATGTATAAGTCGGACGAAAAAATTTGTTAGAGTTCTGTTAAGAGCTCTTGTAGGGCTACCCAGAACTCTAAACAAAACTCCCCAGAACTCATCACAAGTCTGAAAAAAATAGAAAAAAATATTGGTGAATTTGGCCCCTTCGGAATTGGTACTCTGTTTAAGCCTATAACTTTTTATGTATAAGTCGGACAAAAAAGTTTGTGAGAGTTCTGTTTAGAGCTCTTGTAGTGCTACCCAGAACTCTAAACAGAACTCCCCAGAACTCCGACAAAATATAAAAAACTATGCGTGAATTTAGCCCCCCCAGCATTGAATTTTTTCTTAATTTTAAGCTTTTAACTTTTTATTTGTAGGTGGTAGAAAAAATTTTTTCTAGAGTTCTGTTTATAACTCTTGTGGGGCTTCCCAGAACTCTAAGCAGAACTCCCTACAATTCCGAAAAAATAATGTTGGCCCCTTCAGCATTGGTACTCTGTTTAAGCCTATAACTTTTTATGTATAAGTCGGACAAAAAAGTTTGTAAGAGTCCTGTTTAGAACTCTTGTAGGGCTACCCAGAACTCTAAACAGAACTTTCCAGAACTCCACATAACTCCGACAAAATAGAAATAACAAAGTGTGAAGTTAGCCCCCCCTAGCATTTGTAATTTTTCTAATTCTAATTTTGCAGAACTATTTCCAAAACCCATTGAAAACTCCAGAACTCTTCATCAAGAACAGAAATTTCTCATCAGAACTCTTTTTCATGATAAAAGGCGGCCGCGTGAAGTTGGCCCTCAATATAGTTTTTTTCTGTTTCTGGCCGAAATTACCGGGAACTATCGCTATTTTTAGGCAAGAACTCTAGAACTCTTTCATCTACCCAGAACTCTAAAAAAAAATCATTTTTTTTAAATTTGGGGGCCAACTTCACGGGAATGTTATTAAAACCTACCCAGTTATTTCAAGGAAGCACATTCTATGCTAACTATTTTTATTTTTCAGTTTCGGAGTACCAAGTACGCAAACCTTTAAATGCGTTTTTCTCGAAAAAGTGCCAATGGCGTATGGAACAAACCAATTCTCGGGCGACGATATGTAGTACATTATCATCTCTGGCATGGACCCCTTAAGTCGGTTCTCTAGGTAGTATTTTCTCTATGGTTAAAGCGTCGAAAAGTTTTCAATCATAAAATTTGAGCGTTATGTTTTTGTAAAAAAAAACCTGCCGACTGGCCTATTAGTAGTTCTAAAGAGAATCAAGATAATTTTAATTTAGGACGGATGGACCGATAGACGTAAAGAAGCTAAGGTCTACATTAACATTTTTGCAATAGTAATCAGCCCAATTCTAAATATTCCCCCAAGATTAAAATGCACGTCACATCAAATATATTTACATTTTCTATTTTGTGGACATTTAGAATGTCAGCTTTTTTCTCGTAGTATTATTTCTCATATTCGACATTTGCTTAGAATAAGGAAACATAGGCGCCCGCAGGATTTTTTCCAGGGGGAGGGGTGGTCAGATAAAAAATGAATATGCAATTTTCAAATTCGATGTTTTTTTATTAAAAGTGTATTCAGTTTGTCTAAGCATAGGTCAGTTGTAAGTGATTTAATTTTAGGACTAGAAAATGTGACATTTTATTCGTGTTGACGTTAAAAAGGAAGCAAATATATGATTTTTCTTCAACATTTGTTACTTAGTGAATAGCAACTGCAACCTCCTGGGCTCTTTTCCAAAACGGTCAATTATTTCGTTGTAAAAGGTTGTTTGTTCTTTGACAATATTTCGATGAATGTATATTATGCACAAAGAATCAAGTCGTTTGTCGATCATTGTGGATCTAAGCCAAGTTTTTACTTTGCGTAAGGTTTGCTAAGCGGTGCAAGTATAGTTGCTGGAATTGAGAGCCCTATGCAAAGAGCTGAAAAAATCTATGGATAAAACTGCTCTACACTATTCAATAAATCAGAAATGTTTGAACAATCATTTCCATTGGTCTGCATTTTGTTAAAACTGTACCACACCTTGATCTCCGCCAGGAAATTATACAGAAAGCAGCCATGTTTCTCCATTTTTTTCTGTATAATAATATCGAATTCTGGAGAATCCATAATTTGCATATACTCATTAACAAACTGAATAATGTAATATTAGTTCTTCTTGTCCTATCTCCTACACATCCATCTATTTACTTGTTAATTTATTAACTGATTTGTTATTAAATTTAATAGTTCCAGCAAATACTTATTTATTTATTAATTTACTTGTTTTGTACCTATTTGTACCAAATTACTTATTTATTTTCTTATTTATTTATTTATATATATATTTATTTATTTTTGTATTTATTTATTCATTTATTTATTTATTTACTTATTTATATATATATTTATTTGTTTTTTTATTTATTTATTTTTTATTTATTTATTTGTTTATTTATTTATTCATTCATTTATTAATTTATTAATTTTTTAATTTATTTATTTATTCATTAACTTATTTATTAAATTATTTACCTGTTTGTTAATTTTTTTGTTTCTATGTATTATTAATTCTAATTACTTATGTATTTATAACGTATTTACTTTCAGTTATGTACACATATCAACTACTGTTGAAATGTTGTTTGTTATTTTCTTAATTTTTTGCAATCTAGTCATTTCATTTCTTTTTTTCCTAAATTTAAATTCAAGGCCTTTTTTATAAGAATTTTCTTTAAAATAAACTTTTGCCCAAATGATTTTACAGATAAAATAAGATAATGTTTCAGATGTAAGATAAGTTTAATCAAATCTCTGAATTGTAAAATCTGCTGTTTACTACCTTTAAGTTATTTTTTGCGAAATAAAATCTATCTATCTATCCATAATTTGCATATTTTTGGTGATAGCTGAAATAGTGAAAATGCAGCTTCATTTTCTTCTGAAAAGCATTTTGTAAGCGAGATTATCAGGGAATCGATGTAAGAATATAAAATAACTTTGGGGGGAAGAAGCGGGAACATTTGATCGATGGATTTGTTTTTAAATTATTCTTGGACAGCTTAAAACTATGCCTGATTCCCTCAAGCATTTTTCCATTACCTCCCATAGAGATTTAAAGCAATTGTCAGCATCCTCTCGATTTTGTTAAAACAATATTTTTTTCAAAACATTGACCTGATCTTTAACTGTTAACAGAACCAACATTTAATATACGCACTTATGTCTGGGTTTATTTTTGATTTTGTATCGAATTTTGTTTTAAAAATCTGGGGCGGGTGGAATCGGCTAAGGTGATAGATAGTTGATTATCATATGTGTTGATTGTCGTTTTGATGATTGCTCTCTCTATCTTTGCCTAAAGGGCGGATCCAGGCTTTCAGCCAGGGTGGGGGGTCACGACGCTTATGTATATACATACAAATCCAATAAAGCCTTACACTGAAAAAATTTCTTTTTTTTTTTTAGTGAAACCTATTGTTAAAAAAATGTACATAAGTATGTCTTTGGCTTCTAAGCCTTTAATCTATATGTTAATATGTCCTTAAAATACGCAATAAATTTATAGATAAAGCTTATAAGGCTTTGTGGAAATATGTAGGAATTGTTAAAAACCAGCTAACAGAGGGCTAACTGAAGGTGGTTTTCTACCCTTGAAGACCGCAAGCAAATTATCAATGGAAGAAGCGTAGAGAAGGACATTCTGCTACTCTACACTTATAATTTACCTAGCCAGTATACTTAAATTTTTGTTTGAGGTTTGGAAACATGAAGTACCTTAATTGTAACTTTCTAAAAATATTGCATTCCAAATATCACCCTGATTCCCTGAAACAATTTGTTCACAAGTTCAAATAAAAAGTCAACATTTTCATAGTTTTTAGAGGGGTTTTCGATTCTATCAACGTCAAAACGTGTCTTCAAAAAGGACTTGGTATAAGTTTGTTGTTTTATCGCACTAAGAAACTGACTATTACATTGCGGTCAGAGATATTCAAATTATTTTGATTGTGAATTTAAATCTGTTTGTCCAATAAAACCCGGAGCAAAAAAGAAATTTAAGAAATACTCGTAGATGATGAAAAATAACGATTTTCCGATCCCATAAAATTGTTTTTTACTTTGACGTTGTTCTTGCCTGTTGGGTGCCGGTGTATATGTAGGTTTCATATGGGGACATTTACAAGTTACTTGGAGAAACTTAATTTTAAATTTTAAATACCTGTTTTTTTTTTTTTAAATTTTTTAAAAGGTTTTGTAAATATGAGCAAACATACATAAATAAAGATGAATAACACAATAAAAGACTAACATTTACAAAATGTATAACCACTTAGCATCATCTTTGGATGAGTTTTTATAACTCTGCATGCCACACCATGCTTAGTGTTCAGATCATGCAGCTTAACTAGCCAATATTTGGGCCTTGATGTTGAACGTTGGGTGTTGGGTTATTACACAACCAAATATTTATTTTCTACCAATACTGAAAACAGTTATGCATATAGAACATGTGACTTAAGGGGGGGTCATTAGCACAATAGATCTAGCGTTTGCTCCTAATTTAAACAAACTCATATAGAAGAACAAAAGTTGAATCTCCCAGGAGGGGGGTCAGGACCCCCCCCCCCTTGGATCCGCGCTTGTCTTGGAAGCGGCATGTTTTTCTTTCACGTAAAGTTTTTTTGTGCAGTTTAACCTTCTGGTAAATCCTTTCCAAGCTTCTGTATTTGTTTTCCACAGGGAGCATTGTATATAAAATTTATATACAAAAAAAAAATTGCGCATGTCGTGTTGAAGTTTGACTTCTGGCAGTAGATATAAACAAAAAAGGGCTGCGAGAGAAGAATTAGGTATGTACTTGTGCTTTGTTTCTGTTTTTTTTTTTTCAGGGATTTAGAATTTGTTCTTGATTCGGCACTGTGTCTAGTTATTTTGTCTTGATCGTGCCAAGTGCAAAAAAAGGAACCTACCTACTTAGGTATTCAAATGTAGCTGCATAGGATGTAACTATTGGCAACCCCCTGCCCATTATTGAACCCGTTTTCTTGGATCTAATTATTTGCACCCTATTTATTAATAAAACAATAACTTTTTGAACAAAATATATTTAAAAACGGTTTACTTAATGAATTATTAACAAAAGAGAAAAGGAATCAGTTAAAAACACACTTACAAAATTATAAGTCCTTAACCAAAACAAAAAGTTTTTTTTCAGGGCTACTGCCTCTTGCGAGTAATTGACAAATCCTCCAAGAGTATCACTTGTTACGAATAAATGCTTCTCGTCAAGCCGTTCGGACTCGGCATAAAATTGCAGGTCCCTTCCATTCCTGTCGAAAGGCGCACACAGGAATGGTTGCGAGTTGTTAGTCACTAGGCCCTGGTTCTTCATGAGCCGTTGTGCCACCCGATTTATTTTATTTTTTTTAACCAAAACAATGGACATTTTGAAGATTTTTTAATTTTTTTCAACGTGTTTTCACTTTCATTTGTAAGACAGAGTTTAAAAAAGGATGTTTTCAAATTAAAAACACAGATATATGACAAAATATGATAGAATTCAAAATAAAAAATAAATTGATTTATTCGGACAAAGGGTTACTGAGAAAATAACTGTTGAATGGTGGGGTGCCATTAGTTGGGTCAAAACTTTGCGGTGCCAATAATTGTATAGTCTTTACGCTAATGTAGAATATTTACACAGAAAATAATCGATGGCAGTGGATTTAAAAGTCTTAGAGGAAAAATGTTAGTAAAATATTAAGATTTCAGAAAAAAGAGTGGTAAAACTATAATGATAGGTGAGTATTTAATGTTTTACAAATTAAGGTAGAGATGGCGGGGTTTAATATAACTATACAAGAGTTGTCCATATGTTATAAGGTGCAATAAATCATTATGTTCACTACAACCTCTCAACACTTTATGATTAAGTACATATTTAAAAAACAAAAATTTAAATTAAATGTAGCTTTAAGAACCGGACATTCTTTTTTTCAATTTTCTTAATTCTTTTTTTTTTAAACGTTATTTTATGCTTTTTAGTTAAAATATAATTATATACGTATGATGGTTATCTTACTAACTATTATGCTTATATAACCCTTTTTGATTTGTCCCTGAGATATCAACGTTGTAATAACGAACTAACCAACTACACTGAAGGTGTCAGAAATAACTGTGGAAGCCGAAACCTTCTAATATTGCAGAATACAATAGAAAGAAAAAGCACTCGAAAAAAAACGATATAATAATAACACTAAAAGCGGAAGATATTTCCCACGCCATTGTGTTTCCTGCGAAAAAAAACAATCAACCACATGCTGTTGTCAAAAGCCATAAAGTCCGCGAAAAGGTATTGTGTCCAAAACTCCGAACTCCAATCTGCAATGCGACTGGTGATAAAGCACACACGGTTAAATACTGTCCACAAAAGCCTAAAAAAGCTTAAAAAATTATTAAGATTGTGCCTAATTTTGAATTCAATTTTAAATTTTATTTAAAGCACGTAATTAAGTGTGTTTTTATTCAGTAAATATTTTTGTTTCCTTTTCATGTATCCTGACCTGACGACATGAACATAGAAATAACCTGGAAAACAGCAACGGAAACTTCGGAACATATTATGGTGTGAATTGTAATAACGTTCTGTACTTGGAAGACACAAGTACAGTAACAGAAAAAGATGAAATTTCCAGATCTCTAAAAATGTTTGCCATGATAACAGCTTATAAAACTGAGCCAATGACATCAGACTTACAAGTTGACGCAATCATGCAGGAGTTTGCTTGTAATGGCTTTAGTTGCAATGAGCTGAGATATCAACGTTGTAATAACGAACTAACCAACTACTTGAAGGTGTCCGAAATAATCTATGGAAACCGAAACCTTCTAATATTGCAGAATACAATAGAAAGCACTCGAAAAAACTATATAATAATATCACCAAAAGCAGAAGATATTCCCCAGTACGGCACTGTGTTTTCTGCGAAAACAACAATCAACCACATGCTGTTGTCAAGAGCCATAATGTCCGTGACATACACGACAAGGTATTGTGTCCAAAACTCCGAACTTACGTTTGTCCAATCTGCAAAGCGACTGGTGATAACGCACACACGGTTAAATACTGTCCACAAAAGTCTATTTTCACAATGGAAAAGTAGCTATTTCAAGCACCAAATTAAGGCCTAAAATTGCCAAATTACATTAAACTAGCGCTAGCAGCGCATTCGTTTTCAAAGTGTTCAATTGAGTACGCTCATATATTTTATGTTTTGTAAAACTTTTATTTTGTTTTCTATTTTTTAAACAATGTTACGAAATTAAAGCGTTGAACGCACATTTTCGTGATCAGTTTATTTTTATGTTTTCATTATTTTTTCAATTCCTTTGAGTTGCTTTCTTATTATTTATTTTTTTATATTCAGTTTCGAAAGGTGAATACGTTCTGATAATAGTTTATAACAACACAATTCCTACACTATTTTTCATCAAGTTTAAAAACCATGACTAGCTTAAAAAAAATATATTTTTATACTTGTATCAAATCATAATTACAAAAAAAAAAAAGGTTATGGCATCGCTGCAATGTATCAGTAGCGCCTTGAAGTGGTGGTTGTCCGTCCGCTGTCTTTAATATTTATCTCTCTGGCCTGATCTATGTTCTGTTTGCAGGTGAGGTTAGGAAAGATTTCCCCCATTCCGGCGAGCTTACCCGCGCTACGCAAGAAGGCCGCATCCCCCGGAACTTAGCATTCGTTTCCTTTTTCGAACTCTTCCTTTTTTTTGGTTTCCTACATATTCCTTTTTCTTACCCTACATCCACACTAACTCCTTTTCCTTCCCATACTCTTGCCTCGCAACAAATAGGCAAGTTTTAATTGGTTGGACATCGAGTCGAAATTGAACACAAAACCTTGTCTGGAAGTTATAATTAAAAAAATACTTTAAAGTTAGGCTAAAATAATTAAAGTGGACAAAAAATTAGTTAGATTGTGCTTAATTTTGAATTCAATTTTTAATTTAATTTAAAGCATGTAATTAAGGGTGTTTTTTTTTAGTTCATATTTTTGTTTCCTTTTTATGTATCCTGACCTGACGACCTGTATAGAAATAACCTGAAAAACAGCAACGGAAACTTCGGAACATATTATGGTGTGAATTGTAATAACGTTCAGTACCTACTTGGAAGACACAAGTACAGTTACAGAAGAAGATGAAATTTCAAGATCTCTAAAAATGTTTGCCATGATAACAGCTTATAAAACTGAGCCAACGACATCAGACTACCAAGTTGACACAATCATGCAGGAGTTTGCTTGTAATAGCTTTAGTTGCCACGAGCTGAGATGTCAACGTTGTAATAACGAACTAACCAACTACTCTGGAGGTGTCAAAAATAATCTGTGGAAACCGAAACCTTCTAATATTGCAGAATACAATAGAAAGCACTCGAAAAAAACCATATAATGATAACACTAAAAGCGGAAGATATTCCCCAGTACGACATTGTGTTTTCTGTGAAAACAACAATCAACCACATGCTGTTGTCAAGAGCCATAAAGAGCCATATTGTGTCCAAAACTCCAAACTCCAAACTGCAAAGCGACTGGTGGTAACGCACACACGGTTAAATACTGTCCATAAAAGCCTATTATCACAATGGAAGACGCCATCAAAGCAGAATCATTTCGTTTAGCTAAAAGTTGCTATTTCAAGCACCAAATGGAGGCCTCAAATTGGCAAACCACATTAAAATAGCGCTAGCAGGCCGCGTCCCCCGGAACTTAGCATTCATTTCCTTTTTAGAAGTCTTCCTTTTTTTTACCCTACCTCTACACTAACTCCTTTTCTTTCCCATCCTCTTGCCACGCAACAAATAGGCAAGATTTAATTGGTTGGACGTTGAGGCGAAATTGAACACAAAAAGTGCTTTTATAACACCAATTTACAAAAATGGACTAACAATGATATATGTATATATATATATATATATAAAATTATTTAATGGTTCGATATTATATCACCTTCAGCTTTGGGTCGATTAAATTTAAATTTTAGCCAGAATAGCATAAGAAGACAAAAACCTTTATGTCCAATATGTCAGTAGAACAAACTATGGATTAAATAGTCCCTTAAATCAATTGATTGCAGAATACAATAGAAAGCACTCGAAAAAAACGATATAATAATAACACTAAAAGCGGAAGATATTCCCCAGTACGACATTGTGTTTTCTGTGAAAACAACAATCAACCACATGCTGTTGTCATGAGCCATAAAGAGCCATATTGTGTCCAAAACTCCAAACTCCAAACTGCAAAGCGACTGGTGATAACGCACACACGGTTAAATACTGTCCATAAAAGCCTACTATCACAATGGAAGACGCCATCAAAGCAGAATCATTTCGTTTAGCTAAAAGTTGCTATTTCAAGCACCAAATGGAGGCCTCAAATTGGCAAACAACATTAAAATAGCGCTAGCAGGCCGCGTCCCCCGGAACTTAGCATTCATTTCCTTTTTAGAAGTCTTCCTTTTTTTTTTTGGTTTTCTACCTATTCCTTTTTCTTACCCTACCTCTACACTTACTCCTTTTCTTTCCCATCCTCTTGCCACGCAACAAATAGGCAAGATTTAATTGGTTGGATGTTGAGGCGAAATTGAACACAAAAGCTGCTTTTATAACACCAATTTACAAAAAGGGACTAACACTGATATATGTATATATATATATATATATATATATATATATATATATATATATATAAAATTAATTAATGGTTCGATATTATATCACCTTCAGCTTTGGGTCGATTAAATTTAAATTTTAGCCAGAATAGCATAAGAAGACAAAAACCTTTATGTCCAATATGTCAGTAGAACAAACTATGGATTAAATAGTCCCTTAAATCAATTGATTTCAGTGTTTAATAGATATTACTTTATGATCTTTTCAGTAAATGACAACTTTAAAAGTATTAAATTTAAAATTAACTTTTTCAATACAATATTGTAGCATAATATACTATAATATAATATAATATAATATAATATAAATGTACAAACATATATAAAATATTGTAAGTTTTAACGATAGTCTTTAACGCATTAAATAAATACGAAAAACTTAAGCGAACTCGACAACAAAGCTGTAGCTACAAAGAGGAAACCTCCGAAGAAGGCAGTAAGCAAATGCAAATCAAATGCAGAAACAATGCAGTTTCCTAAGGCGACGATATCTATTAACTTAATCCTGACGGATCTAACCCAACAGCAACAGAAAAAGTGTATGAAGTACTTAGGATGTTTGGCCAGACTGAATTCCGCAAGGGCCAGGATCAAGCCATAATGAAAATACTCACCGGCAAATCGACATTGGTAACTCTCAGCACTGGCAGTGGAAAATGTCATTGCTATCAACTACTGCCAGCCATTGGTATTGGTATCTTTGATGGAGGATGGAGCATCAAGAGCATCAAGTGCATGCATCAGTGCCGATCTGCATCCCGCTGTGAGCGGACGTGTGTGCGCGAGTGGTGGAAATTACACAGTGCTCTTCCCTTGCTATAAAAATAAAAAAATTAAATACCCACCCTCACCATCTTTTACAATAAAATATAAAAAAAAAATAATAATAATCTAATTGCGCCGCGAAATACAAAAAAAAAAAAATAACCCACAATCATCATACAACATCATAGTGCAAGTGCCAGTGCCAGTGCCAGTGCAAAAAACAACAACAACAAAAAAGTGCACCCGTGTACGAAGATGATGATACACAAGCAACAATCACCACAGCACAGCGGTAAATTTTCTATCTCTCCTTCCCACTTCACTCACAGTGCTTTGACTTCGTCATTATATGCAGTGTATGTATCATCTCATATAATGCTTGTAATTGACTAAGCCAAAGCATATCAGATAAATTGCTGTTATTGATTTTGTGTATCCAGGGGCGGATCAGTACACTGCTTTTTTAGGCATAACACTAGTAGTATTGTACTGTGAAGTCATTTGGGGCCCAAACTTGATATCAGCATAGATAACTGTCTGATTTGGTTTTTTATGTCTGTTTATTGTAATGGTGGGTGAATTTAGGGTTGACTACAGCAACATTCGGGGACTGAGGCAGAATTTTTGTGCTGCATATGTCCATACTGTGAAAAACAGGCCAGCTGTTTTGGCACTAAGTGAAACCCAGGTAGGGGAAAATACCGATCACTCGGAATTCAGCCTACATGGTTATAGCTTAGTGCCTCTATTTTTTCCACACCATGGTCTCGCCGTGTATGTTCGCAGTGATGTAGCTTATCAGCTTCAACCACAATATGGTTCATGTTTAAATACGAACTTTAATTTCATGTGGTTTAAATTCACCATCCATAAGCGCATCATCCATACTTGTTTTATTTATCGTAGTCCTAGTTTGGATAGTAATTCGACTTCCAACGAATTCGATGCACTATCCGACTCCATCCAGAGAATTATTTCCCATTTTCCGCACAGTGAAATCGTTGTTACGGGCGATTTCAATGTACATAATTCTTCGTGGCTACGCTATTCGGGTCAGACAACACCCGAAGGAAGGTATGTCGAGATTTTTGCTGAGATAAACAACCTAACTCAGCTGGTCGACGAGCCTACTCGGATTCCTGACGTTGCAGGTCAATCCGCCAACACTCTAGATTTGTTTCTTACCTCTGACCCTGATAAATACACTATAAGTGTATTATCGCCTCTAGGCACATCAGACCATTGTGTCATATCTGCGAATTTCTCGTGCCACCAAAACACAGTTAAAGAAAAAACTCCCAAGAGAACCGTTTGGCAGTATGAGAAAGCCAACTGGGACGGTCTCAATGTTTTCTTCAGGAACTTTAACTGGTCACTATGCTTCCTCGATAGTGACGTAGATTCCAGTGCAGATATGATTACAAACTTAATTCTTTGTGGAATGAGAAATTTTATCCCGAATAGGGTGAAACCTATCAAACCCAAAGAAAACTCATGGTTTGATTCGAGCTGTAAAGAGGTTATTAGTGTTAGAGAAGTAAGCTTCCGAAGTTATAAAGCCAACCCTACTGAGGAAAACCGGAAAAAGTTTCAACAAGCTATAAAGACCTGTAACGTTCATATTCGACGAACCAAATTTTTACATGATCAAAAATTACGGCAAAAAATTCTACAATGTCCCAAAGGTAGTAAAAATTTTTGGTCATTTGTAAAAAACATACGAAACACCACCTCATCCTCGGTTCCAACGCTCGTCTTCAACGATACTCCTTTTGTCAGCTCAATCGATAAAGCCAATTTGCTTGCAGCACAGTTTGCTGTTAATTCGTCGCTGCCTGAAAGTGTTATGACTCCTCCTGTACTTGAGAGCGCAAATGATTCTATGGGACAAATCTTCTTCCGCACTCGTGCAGTTGCCAGAGTTCTGAAAGATCTCGATATACACAAATCCGCTGGCCCGGATAGTATCCCTCCCATTGTTCTGAAGAGGTGTTCTTCAACGCTGGCAAAACCACTGCGTAAGCTTTTCCATCTGTCCTACTCTACTGGTCTCTTTCCGAGTGGATGGAAAACAGCATTTGTCCAGCCTGTCCCTAAAAAAGGCGTGTCTTCTTCCCCCTCCAACTATCGGCCAATTGCGCGTACGTCCCTTCTTTCCAAGGTCATGGAAACGCTGATTAATTTTCAGCTAAAGAAATATCTCGAAGAACGAAAGCTTCTTAATGACCGGCAGTACGGCTTTCGTAGCAATAGGTCCACTGGTGATCTGATGGTATATCTCACCGAACAGTGGCACAAATCTTTACATCGTTTTGGAGAAAGTAAGATTATTGCGCTTGATATTTCTAAAGCATTTGATAGAGTTTGGCATCAAGCTCTCTTATCGAAAATGCGTGCATTTGGTATCGATGAATCTCTTCTTCGTTGGATTAGAAATTACCTTTCGGACCGTTCAATACAAGTTGTATTGGATGGTTTCAAGTCTGAAATTCACAAAATAAATGCTGGTGTGCCCCAGGGCTCCGTTCTGTCTCCGACTCTCTTCCTTATATTCATAAACGATCTTTTATCTGAAACTTCTAATCCATTAAATTGTTTCGCTGACGACAGTACCCTCAGCTTTTCATATTCGTTCTTAGATTCACATCCATGTCCTTCGGATGTGGAACTTGAACGGCAGCGTATGATAAGCTCATTAAATTCTGATCTCGACAGCATTGTCCAATGGGGAATTAAAAATCGTGTAGAATTTAATGCTTCAAAAACTCAATGCTGTCTACTGTCGTTAAAACAAAACCCACCCCCCATGCCACTATCCATGAGTGGCACTTGCATTGAGGAAACCGAAAAGCTTTCAGTCCTCGGTATGTGTGTCACAGACCACCTTTTATGGAACGACCACATATTCGACATCGCCAAAAATGCTGCTAAGTGTTTAGGTTTTCTCCGTCGATGCAAGAAATTTGTCTCCCCTTCTGATCTGGCTGTGATCTACAAAGCCTTTATTCGTCCAAAACTTGAGTATAACTCTCACATTTGGGCAGGTGCTCCAATAACCCACTTGAGTTTATTGGATAGAATCGAAAAGAGAGCTCTTAAAATGATAGGTGAAAGAACTATAACGGAAACATTCTCATCTCTTGAGCACCGTCGAAATGTTTCATGTCTTTCGTTATTTTACCGTTATTTCCATAAACAATGCTCTAGTGAAATAGCCAGTTGCATTCCTCCCCTCAAACAATTCAACCGTAATACCCGCGCTTCTAGGAATGCCCATCAGTTTACCCTTGAGCCCAATTTCGGACGTACTGTTAAGTACAGAGATTCTTTCTTTAGTCGCACTACTCGAATGTGGAATGCTCTACCCAGCTCAATTTTCCCCTCCCATTGTGATCTACAGACGTTCAAAACCAATGTGCATCGGTATCTCCTTTTAAATCCCCTCCAATCTACCTAATCGCTCGTGCTGTGTATATCATCTTAAGGGTAGTCCCAACCCCTTTTGCACGCGCTCAATATAAAAAAAAAAAAAAAAAAAAAATGGAGCTCCACATTTTTTACGAGCTCACTGCCTGCATACCAATCATACTGCATACCGGGCGTCGTTATATAGCAGATCGAACAGTTCCACAGATATTTCATTTTACAGCAACAAATCAAAGGAAAACAGTACAGTTTGTAAAAATTGTATAGAATTTATAAAATATAAAATTAAAATAATTTAAATAATTTAAAAGTTTATTAATTAATAATTAAAGGTTAACTTTTTTTTTTAAGAAGCGAAAATTATCTTTGATCACAAAATATTTCTTTGACTCGAGATCATTTCGCTTTAATTGCACAGTTAAAAGAAAATGTTCATAAAAGAAAATGATAATTAAGCACAACACTCACGAAATCCTCAACTTTAAATTAAAAAAAAAAAAACACCACCCACCTTCTGATGCATAAACATTTACCCCCGTATTTATAAAGAAAAAATAGTTATTTTAGTTCCCTTGTTTAGAAAAACTACACCATGGAATAAAAATGTTCCAGACTCAAATGGAGCACTTTAACGCATTTAAAAGCCCTTAGTTTGAGTCCAAAAAATTCTTATTCCATTATTTAACTATTTATTCTTTATAAATAAGGGGGTTACAGTTGACAATGCGATTTGCAGACACACAGGCAAAAAAACACTACACGGAACACACAAGCTATTACAATGAAACTGAACACATTTACATTCAGAAAACAACTCATATCTCTCCTTACCTGCTCTACTATTGTTCTTACAAATTTTCATAATGAATTCACTCAATTCATTCTTCACTTTTTATGTGAACGGCAAGAAATTAAAAAAATTTACTTCCAATGAGATGGAGTGAGAGTTGAGAATAGTCGATACACAAGTGTATCTATAATGGAGTGATATTGTGCATTCCCAGTGCTTGGAACTAGAGGGATATTATGAGCTTTTGTAGTTTTAGTTAACATTTTTTTCTGAATGACTTTTATAATGAGAATTCATTAATTATTTACAGAAGAGATTAAATGAAATTCGATTAGGTCAGTTACTCATTAATAATTCTTTGCTAAAATCGTATAATTTTTCGAATTGCTTAACGGAAGCACTCATTCCACTCAATATATGGACGCTTCGTCCCTGCTACCTTGATAGGTATTTCTTTTATAGGTTATGATAATTAAAAAATAAAAACAACAAGAAAAAATAAATTGAAATGAAAAGGAGCTAAAAGCATCGCTTACCCATTTCTTCCGATTTAAGTTGTTTCTCTTTTGATTCTTAGAGAAATTGGTACTTACTACTTACCTACGTATGTAATACCACCTACGTATCTTACCCAACAAAATTAAATTAAATCTACGCAGATACCTACATACCTATGTATGTACGTATACCTATTTACATTAGATTACCTAAGTAGGCACCTTTTTTGCACTTGCCACGATCAAGACAAAATAACTAGAAACAAGAGTGACGAATCAAGAACAAATCCTACCTAAATCCCTCACAAAAAACAAAAACAGAAACCAAACACAAGCCTAGTGGCCGTTCACAAGCCACAGTACGTTCATAAGGGTGTCCCTAGTTTTCAAAATGTTCGAATTTTATGCAGATTGAAATAGGTTCGAGTTAAATTTAAATACAAAATAATGAGGTTTATTCCTATCTGAATACTTACCCGTGCTGATTAAGTTTAATTTTTCTGTTCATAAAAAAACACGTACCAAGGTTTCGTAGTTATTTACTTAAAAGTACCATTCACTTAATAAACAAAAATAATTAGGTATATTGATTTTTATTTTGAACAGAGTAAATATTGTATAAAGAAACAGAAATATTTTTGTTTTACAAGCCTCATAGTTCTTAAGATGTTTTCCAAGTTTTAGAACTTTTCCAAATCATTCGACAAGCGACACCCTAACGTTCACACATTGTAATGTTTTTTTTTATATAATTTTTCTTCAAGGTGCGTTGGTTCAATGTGATGAAAAAAATTGTTTTTGGCCCCAAACAGTAGGTACACCATACACGCACATTATATTGTTGTCGGTAGGGAAAATGCTTAGAAGGTTCAATTACATACGTAGGAACGTAGGTAAGTAGTAAGTACCAATTTCTCTAAGAATCAAAAGAGAAAGAATTTAAATATGAAAAATGGGTAAGCGATGCTTTTAGCTCCTTTTCATTTCAATTTGTTTTTTCTTGATGTTTTTTTTTTAATTATCATTACCTAGAAAAAAAATATAAAAAAAGGTACCTACCTAGGTAGGTATATATACGGGTGATTCTACAAACTATGGAATAAAATGATGACAATTTCGGCACGACACTTTAGTGGTGAAAACTAACTTTAATGAAGCATTATTGACGCGTCAAAAATAAATTGACGCCCGGGACTCAAAAATAAAATGACGCCGGGTGTCAAAAATAAATCAATAAGTCAATTTATTTTTGACGCCCGGACGTCAATTTATTTTTGACGCCCGGGAGTCATTTTTTTTTTTGACGCCTGGGCATCATTTATTTTGACGCCCGTGCGTCATTTTATAGCAGAACAAACAACTCCACAGATATTTCATTTTACAGCAACAAATCAAAGGAAAACAGTACAGTTTGTAATGATGATTTCTTTATACCAGAAACCCAAGAAGGGGTCAGTTCTCTTATTCCACTTGCTAACCATGCGAGACTTGCATTTCCCAGTGATGATGTCAACAAGACATTTTCCCAGGATGACAGAATTCCTTCAAGCCAGTTTCGCATGTGTACACAAGACTTCATTGGAAGCGAAGAGGATCTCAGCAATCAATCCGGAGACATACTGGCTAATGTCCCATTATCACTGATTATTCCTCCTATACAACATGACACTGTTCAAATAGATGAATTTGTAAGAATTCAGGATGGAGATGCTGATGATAACGAAATGTCTGCATTGCAGTGGTCCAAGAAATCCCTGGAAGATAATGCAGATGGATCAGTTACTCTAGACGGACTTTTTGATGTTGTTGGTTCAGAGACTTCTTATTTATTTCGAAAGAGTGCAGACAAAGCAATCTCACAAACCAGTACACCTGATATTTTGTAATTCCTGAAGAACCTGAACCACTGGCAACAAAAACAAATGATTTAAATGCAGAACAGATGAAGTTGTCAAAAGAAGAGAACCTAGAAGAAAACAAATATTTGAATATGGCTGTAAATCTCAATGAACCTGAAGAACCTACCACAACAGAAAATATTGATGAGATTAAAGAGAAGGTTGAAGATATTGCCAAAGAGGAGAACTTAGAAAACAGTCAACCAGAAATCGAATATGCTATGACTCAGGTGTTTTTCAAACTCATTTCCAAAACCCAATCAATATCAAAGCCTTCCTTGGCACTTCCTGCACCCGAAGATGACTATGATTTGTTGCCCGAGACGCAAGTTTTTGCGCCATCAACAATTAAACCTAAACCCGTACCTCTTGTTACATTCGTCTGAAAATAGAGGAAAACAAAATCATTAATATCAAAAAAGAAATTGTAAAAATAGAATAAATCTTACCTGCAAGTACATACCCTGGTGAAATTCTTCTTGGTGCATATGCCGCTGAGTGGTACTGCTACTCGATTTTTTTTACTGAAAAAACGAAAAGAAACACAAGTTAGAACAAATGCAACGAATACGCACATTTAATAACACTTATTTACAAACGAATATAACAATACACTAGACTAGAATAAAAACTTACAAAATAATTTACACAAAAAACGCGGGGAGAAACAAAATAACACAAACCTAGACGAGATGACAGGACAGAGATACGATGCGCATGACAAATAGTACTATAGGCATAGTAATAGTAAGTGGAACGTATCGAGTAGAGAATGGGTTTTGGTCAGTGTTGCCGCTGAGATATTTGAAGAAGTCGCAAAAATAGGGGTCCCGAGAAAAAAAAGTCGCCTTGAAAAATTATTTAATATAATAGCCAAATCAAACGAAATCCTTTTAAATTGAGAAAAAAATAAAACATATTTGCGTTGTTTTAACTTTTAGTTTTATTTAAATAATTATCATGTGCAAAAGAAATAGGTTCGTACTGTTTTTAAATTAATTTTAACAAAAATAAATTAATTTTGATTAAATTAAATTTATTTTTTAGATAGGTACATACATAATGTATCTATATTTCAGTATCACTTTTTTTTTAATGAATAAATAAGTTAAATTAATTAAAATTAACTTAAGTATAAGCTTAAACAAAGAGATGAGTGTTCAGTCAATTTACAGTCAAAGTTAAAAACAAGAAATAAATCTCTAAGTGAGAACGGCGGGACGAAACACCAATTTGTATGGACTATAGACCGTTAAAAACTATATTGAATCAATAATTAACAAGTCTAATTAAATAATGCTAAGTCTTCTACTTGGCTGATGTATTTCAGTAGTATATAGAATTTGTATTATAAAAAAACACTCATAAAAAAATAAATCTTTTTCAGAATTTTTTTAAAATTAGAATATTAAGTAAATTTTGGGAATTATTGCACATTATTTATAATGCAAACTCTTAGGCTTTTATTTATATTTGAATGTGAATTTGAAGTAATGGCCGCCATGGTGGAAAGGCTAGGTCACAATAGTTTCTGTTAATGTTCGAATGTAGATTTGGGTTGCGTTATGCGGTAAATAGTATTCACAATAATTGATTGAATAGTTTAAACTTTAAAGGTATGTTTGAAGGTTGGTGCGGAGGAAGGTAGTACGAGAGAAAATCGATACAAATACTTTCAGGCGGTACAGTTGGGGAGCGGAGGATGTGAGCAAGTATGGGTGGTGGTAGCTTTTAACGAAAAGCGGTATGAGCTTACTGGTGTACTTCATCCAGAACTGAAAAGCAGAAAAAGAAATCATTTAACATTGTAATGTCACCAGTCTGAATGTGTCGCATAGTTTTCGGGAGACAAAAGTCCTTAGGCAGTGCAACTTTATTTTACAATTTGTACTTTGTTCCAAGTGGTATAGTAAAATTTTGAACCCTAGTGCAAAAAAAAAGAATAATAATACAATTTGAAATAAACGTCCACCGTTGGATTCAAATCGAGGAGAAAAAGACCAAAAGAGAGAGCAAATAGGGTGAGTTAATCTAGGTTCGGATTTAAATTTAAACAAATAAAAAATAAAAATAGTGCAGGGTAGAAATTTAATAGCAAATATTTCTTATGTGTAAAAAGCAGAAGTTAAACAAAAAAGGGGGGCAAACAAGGTGAGAGTGCTTCGTCGCATAAAAACAAAAAAACAGGGCTATATAATAGTTTTTTTTATTTTACCAGAGCAAACCGAAATTTGTGTGCTATAACCGATTAAAATAACGCGAATTGGGTCGGTGCCCCATTGCTTACAAAAGAAAACAGTTAGCAACGGGGTGAGTTTATTTTCGAAGAGAAAAAAAATAATGAAAATTAACTTGGCGGTCCACGGTTACAATTTGGTCGTGGCCGCCCATTAATTTTTTGGATTTTATTTTGATGCCGTTGCAAACCATCTAGACAAAACCGAATCTGAGAGGAGCCTACAGCGGGGCATGGTCCAAATCTTTTAGGGACACGACCTTAATAATGATTTTTAAAATATTATAAAATTTTATATTTTCAATTTTTTTCTTTTTGTGTGATATTTCTTTTTGATTATTCATATTGTTAAGGACCCTATTTATACAATTTGCTTTGCACCCTTCAAGTGACTTAAAAAAAAAAAAAGAAAAGTAAAAGCGAAAAACAACCGGAAGGTAGAAAGGGTAGGAAGCCATAGAAACACCTCTCGCTTTCGGTAGCGTCACCTACGGTGGATTTGGTAGGCATAGACCTTTAAAGAGCTCTGTACAGGTAGGACCTCCAATCGTGCGGCAAAATAATTCGGTGCTCCACTAAAGAAGAACAAGCATTGTACTAGGCGGCCCGAAGGAAGTTGGGCGAGGTTTTTTGGTTGTGTCTTTGACCTTTTCTCGGTTTTTTTTCCCGTTCTCTAAATTTTGCAAAAATCCTTTAAAGAAAGGAAATTCAAAAAAAAAAATAAAAAAAAGTCAGTTACAAAAAAAAAATATAAAACAAAAAAAAAACATAAAAAAAACATCAATATAGGGTTAAGTAAAATTCAAAATTGTATCAATCTATTTATAAAAAAAAAAACAAACTTAATTTAATTCCTTTTTTTTAAACTTATTTATTTATATCAAATCGTCATATATTTATTTACTTATTGTTGATTTCCCTTAAAAACATTATTTATTATTTTGCAATTTATTCGTTTTCCATCCTATCATTCCAATTGTTTATTTATCATTTTTTATTTTTGGTCATTCAAATTTTTATTATTGGTCCAAAATTTTAACGTAATAAACGTTTATAAGTCGTGCATAGCAATGTGTGTTTTGATCAGCTATCAAAGCGGCTCGATGGTCTGTTAGATTCTGTTTCAGGGGTGGACAGGGTGGTGGTAGTAGGATGATCTGAGGACGACGTTTGGGACGAACCGCTTTAGGGGAGCCCGAAAAATCCTACCACAGACTCATGGCTGGGAGGGCGGCGCACCTGCTAAACACCAGCAGTCCATTTGGGTAAGCTTTGTTATGTGGCAATATCATTACGACCTTTACTTTTCCTTTGGCACGAATCTTTATTTTGCTGTTGTCCAACACTCATCCCCGTTCCGATCGTCATTCCCTTCCTACTTTCTTTCCTACCTTCCTTGTATATGGAGTAAACCTAGATTTAATAATCCCATTTTTGTTCCTTTTCCTTGGCGATATTCTTTGTTTTGGCATTTCTTTTCCTTCTACTTACCTCCTTTTTACTTACCCTCACTTTCCTTCTCTATTCTTGCCTATGCCTACCTCTTTACAGTTTGACGGTCGGGACGTTTCCTCTATGCCTTCCTATATCCTACTTCCTAAATCCTTCCTACACCCAAACCCATCCCATACTCACCCTTTTCCATCCAAGTTACCAGCAACACTTTACCTCTTCCTCTGATAAAAAATCAGATTTTGTCATCTATCGGTAATGATAAACCAAGCTCTTCAATAAAATTCCAAGTTTCAGGAAAAGATCATGTGTTTGCCTTGCCCTTATTTTCACCAAAACCACAAGCATTACTAAAACCTCAAGTATCACCAAACCAAAGTATCACCAAAACCTCAAGTATCACCAAAACCTGAAGCACCACAAAAATCACCTGCGTCTGCAGCGTCTATGTATGAGGACGACCTTCCTCATACGTAGGTCTTTCCACCGCCAATCATCACTAATGTTTTTTCATCAACTCTTGTTGATTGCGGAATGCAATTGTCTAAGATTTAAATTGTCTAAGTTTAAAACTATTCTAAATTTAATAAACTTCTTGATTTTGACGATGATGAAATGGACGAAATTATTGCCCCAGATTTGGTTAAAAAAATGTGTCAATCCCTAGATAAAGCTGTTCAGCTGCAAGCATGTACTGAAGCTTCTTCTATAACACCACAAAATAAACCACCAACTCCTCCAAAGCAAGACGATACTATTGCTTCAGATACAAAACCTGAAACTACTCCTGAAAATACCTTCAGAATTCCAGTTGTTGTTCCCAAAACTTAATATTCAAAAAATCCGACTGTAAGCATCGATAACTTTTTGCTGGCACCTGATTGTTTGGACAAGGAATTCTCAATTACAAAAGGAAGCCGAATCGAACTGGAGAAATATCGTATTGGAGAAACGTAACAAGTCGCTTTTTGGCGATGAGAATGATCCAAATGACATGGATTCGGATGAGAGCCAGGATTCTTTTATTGATTTTTTGCAAGAGAAGCAAGGTCAAAATCTGTGAACAAAGCTCCAAGTGAAAAGTTCAAAAAAAAATAATAAAGTGCAGCAAGAGGTTAAGGGTGGATGCATAACACGAAGAAAATCGACACTAAAAGTAGAGGAAGAGGTGGTGCTTGGAAAAAAAAACACGTCGTAAATCGACATCGAAAGGAGGTGAAGAGGTATTGCGTGGAGGAAGAACAACTCAGCGTAGATCGACATCAAAAATAAATGAAGAAGTCGATACAAATGGGAGCAAGAAAAATGGAAGGAAGATAAATGATGTTAAAACCACTGATATAAAGGAGCAAAAACTAGACGCAACTGATAAAGAACCAAAAGACTCTAAAAACCACAAACTATATACGATTGAAAATCAAAAAAGTTAGAAATAAAAAAGGAGATATTGAAACCGAAAAATACAAAAATATCGAAACAAATTCTAAATCAGCAGAAAAAAGCTCAAATATTTCAAAAGATGCTAATTCTGTAATTGATCCAATTCTCGTGAAAAATTTAATTTTTTACAAAAATTCTAGCTTGGAAAGAATTCCAGTATTGTAAAGTCGACGAACTTAGCCAAAAAGGACTCTAGTGCCGACAGACATTCAAAAAATCATAATTCAACAAATGATTCCAATTCCAATAAAGAAAGCAGTGAAAAGAAAACGCGCCCTGTTTCTTGAGGCTCTCGTGCAGCTCAGACATCTTCTTCTACAAGTGTAAGCACATCAAAAGAATCTTAAGACAAAAAATCTAATCATTAAAGGAATCCGTGAGTAAAAGATCAACAAGTACACGACGGAAAGTTGTTGAAGAACCGCCAAAAAAAGTTGAAGCTAAATCAAGCACATCAAGGGCTGCCAAACGAAATGCTGAAGTAGTAAAATCTTAAAACAATAATCAGGAGAAAATAAAAGAACATGTTAAAAAAGATGTGCGAAAAGAAGAGGTGGTAAAGGAAGAAGAACCTGCTAAAAATACATCTACCACAAAATCAAGTCGAGTTAATGACGAAGTAATTGATTTAACAGAAACTCAAAAAGAAGACAAAACTGCCCTAAAAAAACAGCCAAGAAGAGGAAAAGCCAAGAGGAATATCCCAATGCAAGTCGCAAATCGTCTATAAGTGTATCCCAGAGTTCAGCTGAAAGTAATGATTCAGATAGAACACTTCGTAGAAAGAAAAAACTAAAAATTCCCATGACGTCTTGTTCTCCATCAACTAGAGAAACTCTAGTTCGATATTCTGGAAGAGTTTGGGAATACACTGAAGATTCAAAAGATTGTGATGTATTAATTTTGGAAGCTGGCAATCAAACATATAACTTTTGGTTGCAATACCTCGAGGTGTGAAGGTTGATTGGTTAAAGTAAGTTATAACCATGAGATCTACGGATGTAGGATTTCACAAATACCTATTGGACTAACCAAATTTTCAATTGCGACATAAATTTGTTATGCGAGATTCTCTTCAACTGGCTTAATCTACTTCTCTCAAGATGATACAAAATTTTATTTGGTATAAGAAAATGTTGATAATCGCCTTTGGTACCGATTGACCCGGGCGTCATTTTATTTTTGACGCTGTCCAAAAGGAATTCTGGATACATAGCTTTCCTATCTTCACAGCACATTTGCTTATTCGCTTAAATAGAAAAATGGCATAAAAGTTGTTCATTTTCTTACAAAATCCTTCTTATTGGCCAGTCGGCAGAGACAAAAACGTTATTTCGTAATTCATAAACATACCGCTCAAATTTTATGATTGAAATTGGTAGACGGGTTATCTATGAGTATATAAAAAAAAACAAATGGCGCAGCTACACTGTAAGTATTCTGTTTTAGCCGCCATTTTAAAAAGCGCGTTGAAATTATATCTCAAAAAAGGCTCATTGTACAATTTTTGTTTACATGTAAGCTAATACAAAACAGAAATATCTTCATTTTCTTCATACAAAGTTTTTTGTAGGATTTATATTTTCGGAGTTAAAGCGTCGAAAAGTTTTCAATCATAAAAGCGGTATGTTTTTATAAAAAAAAAACAAAACTGCCGACTGGCCTATTAGTAGTTCTAAAGAGAATCAAGATAATTTTAATCTAGGACGGATGGACGCATAGAAAAGCTAAGGTCTACATTTACATTTTTGCAATAGTAATCAGCCCAATTCTAAATATTCTCCGCGAGATTTGTGCCCCCAAAATTAAAATGCTCGTCACATCAAATATATTTACATTTTTATTTTGTGGACATTTAGAATGCCAGCTTTTTTCTCGTAGTATTATTTCTCATATTCGACATTTGCTTAGAATAAGGAAAAGGGAACAAAATTCCCGGGAATTTATAGTTTAGAATAAGAGAGTAGGGAAAAGAAATTTGAAAAACAATTTTACTCTTGGAGCGACATGTTTTTATTTCACATAAAGTTTTTTTGTTGTGCAGTTTAACCTTCTTGTAAATCCTTTCCAAGCTTCTGTTTTCTGTATTTGTTTTCCACAGAAGCATTGTATATAAAATTTATAGATTCAATATAGCTTTTAACGGCCTTTAGTCCATAAAAATTGGCGTTTCGTCCCGGCGTTCTCACTTGGACTCTTCAGTTGACAGTGAGGGCCTTGTCAAGACGCAATTTTTATTAAGTTCAGTCCAGCTTACATCAATTTTACAGCGAAAATCGAATGTGAAGTATATCCAACCCAATTAGAATTTCTAATCAAGAATTGTTGGAAATTTTGTTACCCGTGGCCTGGCATTGTTAACATGTGAGTGTTTTTTATAATACAAATTCTGTATACTACTGAAATACATCAGCCAAGTAGAAGACTTAGCATTATTTAATTGGACTTGTTGAATTATTGATTCAATATAGCTTTTAACGGCCTTTAGTCCATACAAATTGGCGTTTCGTCCCGGCGTTCTCACTTGGACTCTTCAGTTGACAGTGAGGGCCTTGTCAAGACGCAATTTTTATTAAGTTCAGTCCAGCTTACATCAATTTTACAGCGAAAATCAAATGTGAACTATATCCAACCCAATTAGAATTTCTAATCAAGAATTGTTGGAAATTTTGTTACCCGCGGCCTGGCATTGTTAACATGTGAGTGTTTTTCATAATACAAATTCTATATACTACTGAAATACATCAGCCAAGTAGAAGACTTAGCATTATTTAATTGGACTTGTTGAATTATTGATTCAATATAGCTTTTAACGGCCTTTAGTCCAAAAAAAATTGGCGTTTCGTCCCGGCGTTCTCACTTGGACTCTTCAGTTGACAGTGAGGGCCTTGTCAAGACGCAATTTTTATTAAGTTCAGTCCAGCTTACATCAATTTTACAGCGAAAATCGAATGTGAACTATATCCAACCCAATTAGAATTTCTAATCAAGAATTGTTGGAAATTTTGTTACCCGTGGCCTGGCATTGTTAACATGTGAGTGTTTTTTATAATACAAATTCTATATACTACTGAAATACATCAGCCAAGTAGAAGACTTAGCATTATTTAATTGGACTTGTTGAATTATTGATTCAATAAAGCTTTTAACGGCCTTTAGTCCATAAAAATTGGCGTTTCGTCCCGGCGTTCTCACTTGAACTCTTCAGTTGACAGTGAGGGCCTTGTCAAGACTCAATTTTTATTAAGTTCAGTCCAGCTTACATAAATTTTACAGCGAAAATCGAATGTGAACTATATCCAACCCAATTAGAATTTCTAATCAAGAATTGTTAGAAATTTTGTTACCCGTGACCTGGCATTGTTAACATGTGAGTGTTTTTTATAATGCAAATTCTATATACTACTGAAATACATCAGCCAAGTAGAAGACTTAGCATTATTTAATTGGACTTGTTGAATTATTGATTCAATATAGCTTTTAACGGCCTTTAGTCCATAAAAATTGGCGTTTCGTCCCGGTGTTCCCACTTGGACTCTTCAGTTGACAGTAAGGGCCTTGTCAAGACGCAATTTTTATTAAGTTCAGTCCAGCTTACATCAATTTTACAGCGAAAATCGAATGTGAACTATATCCAACCCAATTAGAATTTCTAATCAAGAATTGTTGAAAATTTTGTTACCCGTGGCCTGGCATTGCTAACATGTGAGTGTTTTTTATAATACAAATTCTATATACTACTGAAATACATCAGCCAAGTAGAAGACTTAGCATTATTTAATTGGACTTGTTGAATTATTGATTCAATATAGCTTTTAACGGCCTTTAGTCCATACAAATTGTCGTTTCGTCCCGGCGTTCTCACTTGGACTCTTCAGTTGACAGTGAGGGCCTTGTCAAGACTAAGTCTGGTGGAAAGTGCTCGACAAAGTTACTAACCTTAGACTCATGACCAAGGTACAAAAAATGGCATGCATTGGAATCACTGGGGCTATGAGGTCTACCCCCACAGCGGGCTTGGAAGCTATACTCAACTTAACACCCCTTGATCTATTTGTACAAGAATCGGCAGCCAAGAGCGCACTTCGGCTTAGCCAAACTGGTAGCTGGAAGCGCAGCGCTATAGGACACGTGCAGATTGTGCAGAAATACACGGGAAGTATGGTATGCACTGACTACATTACACCCCGTTTAGACTTTCACAAGCCGTCCACGATCACCTTTCCTAGTAGAGAGGATTGGCAAACCAAAGAACCATCAACCTGCGAATCGATGATAGCAATATATACCGACGGTTCCAAGATGGATACTGGTGTTGGTGCAGGCTTCTTTTCGGAAACTCTTGGACTAGCCAGCTCATTCAGACTTCCTAATTACAGCAGTGTCTTCCAAGCTGAGGTCCTGGCAGTGATGAAAGCTGCTAGACAGGTCTCAATGATGGCAATACCACAAGCGGATATCACCATTTTTATTGACAGCCAAGCGGCAATAAAAGCCATTTCTGCCATTGAAATAAAATCGAAGCTTGTGACATGCCGTCGCGAAGAGCTAAGGGTTCTTGGTACACAGCACAATATACGACTCTGCTGGGTTCCTGGCCACAGTGGTGTCCCAGGTAATGAAAGTGCTGATGAACTGGCAAGAATGGGATCAGCACTTGAATTTAATCAAGCAGATTCAACTGTTCAAGTCCCGCCCTGTAGTCTTAAGAGGGTAATCGAGAGTAAAGTTCTAGCTATAACCAACAAGAGATGGAACTCACTCGATACCTGTGTTATAGCTAGAAAATTATGGCCTAGTTTCGATAAACAAAAGACCGACAAGATCATCCACCTGGGAAAAAAGACTTTATCTATTCTCGTGACCGTTACCACTGGGCACAACCAATTGGGTTACCATAAAAAAAAGGTGAGTCTCAGTATGGACGACTTTTGTAGAGGATGTGGTGACGAAGAGATACATGAGGATACTCCACACTACCTTTGTCACTGCCCTGCACTATGTCATCTAAGGAATAGGCTCCTCGGGAGACATTTCTTCAATGAATTAGAGGAACTATCTGACATTACAAGCAATAACATGTTAAAATTTATTAACGCTACAAAATGGCTTTACAATTCTTAAATACAGCTAAACAAATTAGTCACATACACCAACCCACTGATCTATCAAACTCAACCGCCAGATGTTGCATGGAGCCATTGCTCTACGGGCCTGGTGGTGGGGATGATTTAAGCAGTGGAGGTAAAGAGAAAGGACCACGACAATTAACGCCCTCTACGGGCTATGTCATTGGATTTATCATAGGTTTCTTTTATGGGGATTAATCCCCAGGGTATCACAATGGATCTACACTGATCTAAGTGTGACGGTAACAAGATCAACTGTCAGCCCACTAACCTAACCTAACCTAACCGGACAATTTGATATTGTCAGTTTCAAAGGATGAAAATAGAGACACAGCTCTGATCGGATTACTGTTAAGTAAAAGGTTACATTAAAATCGTGTTTTGGGTGGCCATACTAACAGCCTTATTCTGGCAACCTCACTGATGCCTCACAAGTCACAATCACCTCATAACTCGAGATGAACTTACCTCATAAAAACTTAAAAATTATGATCTGCTCCTTGGCAGATCACAACTCACGTTGTTCTTGTGAGGTTTCTTATGAGGGCTTCCACAGAATACGAAATTGTGAGCGCCTTATACAAAAACAAACTCAAACAAAATTGTGACCTGTGAGCCTCACAACGGGCGAATAGGGCTGTAAATCTACTTCACGCTCACAAAGAAAATATTTCCGTCTCTCCTACATCTTTTGTTCTTTTGCTTTATTATTATTATCTTCTGCACTAGACGCGATGAATGCGAACGAATTGCTGGACAAATACGAATAAGTACCTACATGCAGGTTAGTGGAGTTAATTATTTATAGTTTTTTTTTTTTTTTTCTTTTTAAGCCCTCAATCTTTTAGGATAGAAAATCCGACAATGTACCAGTGAGCGCTAAAAACGTAGATAATTGTTTTTTATTTAGCAATTCAACATAACCGATGATGAAATAACTGGTGATATTTATTCAAAAATAAATATGTATCCTGATAATACATTTACTGGAAGGAATATTGCACGAATCTTCCATGGTATACAAAGTCCTAGTTTGCCTGCTGTTATATATGGGGACTATGTTTACCTATATTGTAGAGGCAGTTTCTATAGAATTGTAAGGCTAGCTAATTCAGTAATTGTTAAGATGCGAACTTAGTTGTAAGTATTATTAGTTTTAAGTAGGTATAATGATCTCAGCGTTGCACATGTGGCGTTACATTTTTTTGTTTCACAAAAATTCAACCTTGAAATTTCACTCTCAACGCGCGCACAGAAATTTCACTTCAATAATAATTAATGGATATTAGGCTATATCGTTTTATTCATGATTTTGGATTATAATTGGTTTCAAATAAAAAAAAAAAAACAATCTCTAGGACCCAACAAATAAACTTTTCAATAACGACCACTTTAAAACGTACACACATAAATCCCGAAATTTTAATAAAAATGCTTAAAATGTTTGAATTATAATTCCAAATTCAATTTAAGACTACTATACTACAATTACAACAAACCCAATAAACAAATATTTTGTATTATTTTTTAAGGCCCATGCAATTGCATTACGATGGAAACAACTACTAACGCAATCAACCAAGATCTTTTCAAATTGAAACTAAAAATTTAAATCCGACGGATAATCGATGTAATTCTCCTGCATTCAGATACATTTAACGCTATTCATCAACTAGAATAAACACCTCTTATCCAAAAGATATTAAGTCCCATTGAGCTACTAAGCAATAGAAATAATTTCCGAACATCAAGTAATGAACACAAAGGTTTTAACGTTTTGAATAAAGAACAACTTGATATATTATTGAAAACTTACGAAAAAGCTATTGAAGATTCGAGCCCTAACATCTCACTGGAAAATCTCTACTTATTTCAATATCTTGCCATTCAATTGGTCTATGGTAATGAGGTCCCTCCTACGGTTTTCACCTTGTAAAGGGTCCGGTGAAGGTGAACCAACCAAAGTCTGTGTGGATGGCCCAGGGTCCTCCGGGGCCGTGATGGGTTCCAATTCCGAAAATCGATGCCCGTCAAACGATGGGCCAAAACCAATCCAGGAAAAGGTGCATCCAAAAAAACAGAACAAGGAAGGGAATCTGGATCCAGATCTTAAAAGGATAGAGAATGCCAAGAGAGCCGTACGAAGATATGGCCAGGGCGACACAAAGAAGCTCAGTTTTAGGGACTAGAAGCGTTTGAGCTGGGCTCAAAAGCTTCTTACCAAAACTGAGACCAAGAGCAAGCCAGCTGTTGCAGTCAACTCAGACAAGATTCACGACAAAAATGAACCAACAGATCAAGGTACCTCCTCCTCCAGATTAACGAGCGGCAATCCTATAGTGAGACCGGTTAAACGTCCTAATCACATAAGGGTCGAACAAGCCAGAACGAATAGTCAAAGAAAGAGGACCAGACATAATGTCTCGATAACCCCTCCAATGTCCGTCAACAAAAAGCATAAGGCGGCACAAAATGCAGGTACGCTGGCTGAGGTGGTAACACAGAATCTCCAAGTGGCCATCATTAATGAGGGGAGTTCCGAAAAGTTGCTAACAACCGAGCAATGGGCTCAGGTGGAGGTGAAGATCCTCGAATGTATTAACACCGAGATACTTGCCTCTACCGGGTTTGTTCCGGAATTCGGGCCTTTGTCGACAATAAAAGGGTTTAAGATTTTATCCTGTAGAGACGAACCCACTCTTTAATGGCTTCGGGTTAAAATCTACGAGATGAAGGAACTACTTGCAAGGGTAACACTCAAAGTTGCCTATAAGAGTGAGCTTCCCACTAGACCCAAAGTCCGCATCAATGTGCCGGGCCTAAAAATCGCCAAGGAATTGCTGGAAAACCTCCTGAGAGGTCAAAACTCTAGCTTTCCTAGTGGTGATTGGCAGGTTCTGGCAATGGAAGCGCCTACAAAAACGGGGCAAGAGGCCATAGTGATGCTGACTAGTGAAACGATAGCAATGCTTCCCTCTAGAGGTTTCAAACTTATGGTTGGCATAAATGAGGTTAAGGTGCGACCGGTAACGCTAGCCAACTCACAAAACAAAAACAATAATGAAAATGATGAAAGTGCTACAACTAAACATACAGCACAGTAAGTTGGCCTCTGCCACCTTAACCTCCTTTTTGTCAAGAGACAATATTGATATAGTCCTAATACAAGAGCAATGGATCAACAGTGGCAGGATCTGCGGACTTAGGTCCAAGGATTACATTACCTATTTTGGTAAAGGGCCTACAGAAGGTAACTATCGTACATGTATAATAGCGAAAAAATTCATAAATATTTTCCTCTTATCCTCCCATAGCAATGCGGACATGACGACGGTAAAATGTGAAAGGAAAGGGGCCCCGCCCCTTATCTTAGCCTCCGTCTATATGCCAGGTGATTCACCGAGGCCGCCGCCATCAGCTGCACTAGATGACCTGGTAACAACAACAGGTAAGAAAGGTTGGGACCTTCTAGTTGGTTGTGACGCAAACGCCCATCATCTACAATGGGGCAGTTCGGACACGAACGCAAGAGGTGAGTCACTTTTTGAATTTATCATTAAGAAAAATATGTTGATCTTAAATAGAGGTAACGAACCAACTTTCGTTACAAGAAACAGAAAGGAAGTGCTTGATGTGACGCTTTCCAATAACTCTGATTCCATTGCAATCAGTGACTGGAAGGTCTCAAGCAGTGTAACATTCTCAGACCATAGAATTATCACATTCCGAGTTGAGCACGAGTTAGAAAATCCAAAGCCCTATAGAAATCCCAGGAAAACAAACTGGGACGCCTTTAACATAAAACTGGCATCATCTTTGGGCCATTATGAAAATAAACTGTTGGTAAACTGTTTAGATGTTGAAACACATGTAAGTGAACTAACGTCAGCCATTATCAATGCCTACGAAAGTTCTTGTCCTATTTCCAAAGGAAAAGGCAAACTCAACCCCGTATGGTGGTCTAAAGAGCTGTCTATCTTAAGGAAAAAATCACGAGGGCTTTTCATCAAGGCTAAACATACCAATGAACCTGCTGACTGGGATCTCTTCTAGATCAGCAAAAATGAGTACAAAAATCGAACAAACTATGCAAAACGAGCAGCCTGGCGGAAATTTTGTACAGACATTGAGTCTACAAATAACGCCCCGGGCTTTTTAAAAAGACCCGACAAAACCTGGACAGACTCCTGCTCCGAGACTTTAGAATCACTTATGAGCACTCACTTACCAGGATGTACAACTGATACATCTCCTGTGGACGAGGGCCTTAACATTAGTGACACTTCTAATATTGGTAAGTCCCGGTCTACATTGAACGATCTTTCCAGTGCCGATCTTTTGTTCGTGGGTGAAGGGAGTGAAAAGTGAGGGATAGGGATCAAATCGTTTGTACCAGAAAACTCGAACGATTTTTCCAGTCTATTTATGTTCTCTCTCTTCTCCTTTCCAGTTTTTTGTGTGTGTTCGGTGTCAGTGTGCCGTTCGTTTGATGGTGTGAGTGAATATCAATGAAAATTGAAGAGCACAGCAATAAAACAAGGTAGAAGAAAAGGAAAACATCTTATGGAAAAAATCGTTCTGTGTGTACATTTCACACGATTTCTGGAAAAATCTTCGTGGAAAAATCGGGCAATGTAGATCGGGACTAACCAAATTGTAGACTATAGGAAGGTGAGTTGGGCCATTGACTCCTTCTCAGCATACAAGTCTGCAGGGCCTGATGGTATAATTCCAATTATGCTCCAAAGCTCTAAAGATATAATTGTTCCAATTCTGGACATTTTTAGGGGATGTCTAAACATTACTTATATTCCCTCTAGTTGGAGAGAAGTCAATGTTATCTTCATTCCGAAAGCTGGCAAGCCCACTCATACTGAACCAAAAGACTTCAGACCAATAAGTCTGTCCTCCTTTCTTCTCAAGACCTTAGAAAGACTAATTGAATCGTATATTCGCTTAAAACTAAATGATGACTTACTCTTTCAGGCCCAACATGCTTATATGAAGGGCAAATCTGTTGAGACGGCGCTTCATGAAGTGGTCGGCACAATTGAACAATCAATTCATTTCAAGGAATTTACCTTGGTGGCATTTCTTGACATAGAGGGGGCCTTCAACAGCGTTGTTAACACTGCAATTCGTCAAGCCCTAGACTCTATCAGCATCGACCCAATACTTATTAACTGGATTGACCTCATGCTTAAATCAAGACTCGTAAATTCAGAAATAGGTGATAGTAAATTAAAAGTGAGGACGTGTAGAGGTACTCCACAGGGTGTCTCCTCTACTTTGGCTTCTCGTCGTTAACCAAATTTTAATTAAATTAAGTCGAGGCGGTGTCAAGGTCGTTTATTCCGATGACATTGTGTTAATGGCAATTTGTTCCTTCACTATGTGACCTCCTGCAAACAGCCCTTGACAAGCTCAGTAATTGGGCCGATAGTTGCGGACTTAACGTCAACCCACTAAAGACAGAAATGGTTTTGTTTACAAGGAAGCGTAATATTCCACACTTAAACCCGCCCACCATTAACGGGGTTCCGCTACAGGTTTCGGGCACACGCACAGCTAAATATCTTGGCGTGTCACTTGATCGTAAACTTAACTGGAAAGAAAATATAAAGGAAAGGGAGAAAAAAGCATGTGTAGCTTTCTATACCTGCAGCAGAATTTTTGGTAAAAGATGGGAACCTAGCCCCAAAACCATTTATTGGATGTACACAGCCATAATAAGGCCAATCCAAACATATGCCTGCTTGGTCTGGTGGCCAGCCCTAGAAAAGGAAACCAATCTAAAAACTATGACCAAAATTCAAAGACTAGCGTGTATTGGTACAACCAGTGCCATAAGGACCACTCCAACCGCAGCCCTAGAAACTTTCCTTTCACTAGCCCCGCTCGATTTGTTTACAAAAGAGTTGGCGGTAAAAAGTGCTATAAGACTTAAACAGTGCAATAATTGGAAAAGGGCCACTATGGTCATAGAACTATAACGAACTTTACTGACATAGACATTCAAACGGACTATCTTACACCGCACATAGATTTTAACCCAGTAGCTCTAATAGATATCCCAACAAGGGAACTCTTGAGAGAAAACCGGGTCCTAAATAGAAATCATGTTTCGGTCTTCACGGACGGTTCCAAAACAAACAAGGGCGTTGGGTCAGGCATCTATTCAGATGATCGACCCCTTAAAAGATCAATAAAACTTCCAAAGTTCTGCAGTGCCTTCCAAGCAGAAGTACTTGCAGTTTGCGAAGCAGCAAAACATCTTGTCACTTGTGAAGTAGCCAATATAAATATTGATATCTTCATAGACAGCCAGGCGGCGATAAAAGCTATCTCCTCAATCATCACAAAGTCCAAACTGGTGGTTCGTTGCCGTAACGAGCTTAAAATGCTTAGCGTAACAAACACAGTTACCCTTCGATGGGTCCCGGGACATAGTGATATTTTCGGAAACGAAATAGCAGATGAACTGGCTAAAATCGGGTCTTCTCTAGACCCGAGCCAAACAGACAACTCGGTTTTTATGCCACTGGAGCAAGAAAAGAGTAGAATTCACCAGAAATTTCTTGTGGCCGCAGATGTCAGATGGTCATCAATCGACACTTGTCGGGTTTCAAGAAATCTTTGGCCAAATATTTCGCGTAAAAAACAGAATACATACTTAAGATAGGCAGACCTTATTTATCCCTACTAGTTGGAATCCTTACGGGACACAACTCGATGGGTACCCACATGAGCAGAATGGGCATTAGCACATCTGACTTATGTAGAGGGTGTCAGGATGAAGAGGGCTCTTATCACTTTCTTTGCCCCAGCTTAGCCAGAACCAGAAAAGAAGCCCTCGGAGAATATTTTTTCGATGAACTGGGCGAAATCTCAACATTGCCACTGAAAAATATCTTAAAATTCACTCAGAATTCAGGATGGTTCAGGGAGGCCTCACATACCTACCCCTCTTATACCTTTCTTTTCCTTCTGTCGGGGAACGCAATGGATTCATTGAGATCCGAGTGAGATGGTGTGGCTTGCCGCATCATCACCCCACCTAACCTAACCTAACCCCACCTAACCTCACCTATGGTAATGAGGTAAATGAATTAGATAAGAAAATTCTTGTTTGCGCCCAAAGTAATACGATATGGCTGTGGATGTAATAGCTGAGAAAATAATTAAAATCCGACAAAAACTCTCACCTGAAACTACACAATTTAATGTTGTTCGATTTGAAATGGATGAAAAGGTTCATCACAACGTAAGGAACGTAGGAATAACCCTTAAAAGCCTTTTACAGCGTCATCGTATGAATATTCTAAGCAAGCAAGCATATGAAATAAGTGGTAGTGGTCAAGAATTAAACGAAGAAAATCTTAGTTCAGAGGTATGATTTAAAAATCGGTTTCCAAATCTATATAAATAAAATAATATATTTATAAATATTTTTAAGAATGTTCAATTAGAGGCCCGACAAGTTTAAATGGAAAGACACAATTTCCAAGACGTAGGACAAGAAGAGCTTATTGAAATGCGAAAAAACTTGGCGCTTAAGAAAAATATTGTAAACCAAGTGTTCCAACATAGTGTACCAACATAGTTTGTTCAACGATAAGTAATTGTGTTAAACTCGCATCGTAAGTAAAATAAAAGTGATTATACCCATTTCATTTAAATTTTTGTATCAAAACCTTTAAGTTTTGTGAATTACTTTGATGTTTGGAAAATGACTACAGTGAGAACCCCAATAACCCTGAAATCGAAAGCCGGCCAATATTTACAAATCGCATGAACAATACCGAATGAACTCGGAGATAAGCAAATGGCCAAATATGTATTTTTATAAAAATCAGCTAAGAAACAATCCAAAAACTGATGAATTCAAATCAAGCCTTAAGCCATATTCTATACTTAATTAGGAGTACATACAAAATGATTCATACTATGGTCAAATTTCAATATCAAATAATCTAGAAGCAGAATTTGTTCCTAAATTGGTAACCACGTTGGACAATTACATACCAAATAAATTTTACAGTTATGGTGTTAAAACACCTTACGTTCAGCATCGTGAAAAGTTAGAAACTATGATAAGGTAAGACAGTGATTGAAGTATTTAATTTCAAACAAGTAAAAACATTTTTTTTATTTATTTCTGCAGAAATAGCGGTCTTAAAGATATAATGATTTTTAGGAAATTATCAAAGATTGAATGTTGCATTGACTAGACCAAGAAAATTCCTAATAGTTTGTGGAAATTTTAAGTATTTAGAGGTAAGAAAAGCAGTTTGCTTAGCTATATTTTGTTAAAAAGATTTGGCTTTGCCTAATGTTACTTTAAACAAAAATTATCTTTACATATGGCATCGGGACACCGGACACCGGACACCAAACAGAAAAACTATACAAAGAAAAAACATGTTTTTTCTGCATCATTAAAAATAATAATGGATTCTATATTTCTTATTTCAGTCCAATGCCAAAAGAACGAGGACATAATATCAGTACCAAGGACGCTTAAGAGATAACTTAAAACGTCATTGAATAAATTTAAATTAAACGCTAATCCTGACGAATTAGTTTTAAAGTTCTTTTAATACGTACAAAAAAACCTTGTTATTTCTTATTCTATCTAAACTTATTCAAAATGACACTTAAATAATCTTGCATTAGTTTTTTTTTCATTGTTACAAAAGCCATATACGAGTAATATTGTACCTATATTACTTTATTTTATTAAAATTCCAAATATATTACTTTCAGATGTATAATACAAATATGTGTAAGAATGCTAGGTACCTACATAACAATTAGTCTGGATAATTTTATGTATTTTTTTTTAAGGATTTAATATGTATTTTGTGTATTTAATAAGTTACAATTTTAATAAGAAAACTTAATGATTTATAAGATATTTTGTGTTTTATATTAGCCCCCGTAAAAAAAATTAAGTCCCCCGACCACTTAAAATGCCCATAAACTGATAAATATAAATTTTTTGACTGGCCTTTTTGTGGTATGTGAAAGGACGTTCTAATGGTTCATTAAATTAAGTTTTTACCACTATTTGCTTCAAAAAATGTCGTGTCGAAATTATCATCATTTTATTCCATATTTTGTAGAATCACCCGTATATATACATACCTACCTTACCTAGGTAGGTACCTTTTTTTGATTTCTTTTATGGGTAATGATAATTAAAAAAAAAAAAACAACAAGAAAAAATAAATTGAAATGAAAAGGAGCTAAAAGCATCGCTTACCCATTTTTTCCGATTTAAATTCTTTCTCTTTTGATTCTTAGAGAAATTGGTACTACCTTAGGGGCCAGTTATAGCTATCATTGAAATTCATTATTGAAAATATTAATTGTCAATTTTGAGAGATTTTGAAGAAAAAATAAATGATTAATTTGATGCCAAATTAAAGCTTATTGACTTAAAAATTATTTATATGTAAAACAAAATTCAATTTGGCACAACTTTTCTCATAAAATGAATTTCAATTTTTCAATGATGAACTACTTAACCAATGATCATTGACAAAATTAAAAGTTACGTTATGGGGAAGGTATGAGCCAAAATGAATTTTTTTTAAGGAGAAATAATTTTGAAGTCGTAAGCTATATTTCTGCATCAAAATATTCAATGATTAAACTTTCGAAGGGTCTCTAAATCAAAAGCTAACTTTTTCAATGATGGTTTTCAATGATAGCTATAACTGGCACCTTACGTATGTAATTGCACCTACCTACCTTACCCAACAAAATTAAATTAAATCATATTCATGTACCTTCTTACATTTGAATACCTAAGTAGGTACCTATACTCTGTTCAACAGAAATTATCAATACAGGGAAGAAAGGACGTTTGTATCTCTGCCTGGTCGCATTGGATTGCATATACCTATTTCAAGTAAAAGCTCTCATAGCGTTTCCGTACTTTGCATTATATCTCACCTTAATTAATTCTGTTCTCAAAAGCTTGAAAACAGAAAGCTATTTTTTAAAAACCACTGAAAAAGCTCTTTTGTATTGCTTTCAATGGGTAAGGTAACTCTGTTGGAATATATATTTTTTTTAGCTCAAACAGCCAGAGCAGGGTTGTCAGATTGTGCGATTTATCGCCATATGTGCGATTTGAAATTTCATTTGGCGACACGAAAATCGGTTTGGCGATGTACCCCAAAAAAGGCGATATAATTAGTTTTTGGCGATTTAAATTTTTTGAATCGAAATCCTAATATTCTTTTCTCAAATTCACATCCTTATAACCTTACATCTTTTTCATCGCTATTTGTGCTGAACGCACCCCAAAACTGAAATTTTATCCCTAAAATAAATGACGTATATATGTCAAAACAAACAACTTTGTTAGTTAACCAAATCAAAGAAAGATGGATTAGTACATTGCAAAATTTGCGGCTGCTATATATTTACGTTCGCTCAAAACTGACTGAACGGCATGCTGTAAGATCTAGCCATGTTGCAAAGGCTATAAATAGGATCCCATTGATTATTATATGTTTTTTTTTTTAATTATAATTTGTTTTGATATGAAAAAAAAACAGCGGAATTTTTTTTTTCATTTTTAAATTTGGTGGTTTGGGTTGAAAATTTTGAATTCGGCGATTTTTTGGCGATTTAAATTTTAATTTTGGCGATTTCGCTTCTTAAAACGTGACAACCCTGAGCCAGAGTAGAAACGATTATGATCAGTGTGCTATGTGCTTGGATTTGGACATGCAATGAGGAGGGTCATGGTGCAGTGTACGATATTTTGCAGGGCATTACAACAACAATTCCTGTACGTTGTTCAGTGGTGTAGAATCTTTTTTATTGGCAGTTTTCTCAATTCAGTGTCGTGAAAGTATACACACGCGCCCTGTGTTTTGAAAAAAGCTCGCCCATAAGCCCTGTACTGACAATTTTTGTTGAACAGAGTAAAGGAACCTTTTTTTTGCACTTCACTTCCACGATCAAGACAAAATAACTAGACACAAGAGTGCCGAATCAAGAACAAATTCTAAATCGCTCACAAAAAAGAACGGAAATAAAACACAAATACAAACCTTATTCTTCTCTTACAACCCTTTTTTGTTTATATCTATCAGAAACCAGTTACTTAGCCAAATAAACCAAAATAAAACATTAATGCATCTCTTTCCTTCCCACTGCCAGAAGTCAAACTTCAATACGACATGCAACCATGCAAGTGTTTTTTTTTTTTTTTTCTTAAGTAGGCTTTTGTCCGTTATAAAAATATATGCTCCAACAAGAGATCTTCGAGTAAATAATATATTTTTTGAACCTTTTCATAGGGTAAATTATGGTCTTAATGAGCCAATAACAAGGTGCCTTAGAAAGGCTAATCATATTGACTTCCATAGCAATATTAGTCGTGATACCTTAAACTCTGGTGGTTGGGTGTTATATTATTTTTAGGTATTTATGTATTTTTAGGTATTTATACAAACTTGTAAGGTATCGCATGTTGCTTATAATTTATTCAGTAGTCTTTAAGATTATATATTTTTTTTGTAAATGTATATCTACTTGATGGAACAAATAAATAAATAAAAATGCATACCTACATTGTATATAAATTTTATATACAATGCTCCTGTAAAAAACAAATACAGAAAACAGAAGCTTGGAAAAGATTTACAAGAAGGTTAAACTGCACAACAACAAAACTTTACGTGAAAGAAAAACATGCCGTTTCCAAGAGTTAAATTGTTTTTCAAATTTCTTTTCCCTACTCTCTTATTCTTAACTATAAATTTCCGGGAATTTTTTGCCCTTTTCCTTATTCTAAGCAAATGTCGAATATGAGAAATAATACTACGAGAAAAAAGCTGGCATTCTAAATGTCCACAAAATAGAAAATGTAAATATATTTGATGTGACGAGCATTTTAATTTTGGGGGCACAAATCTCGTGGAGAATATTTAGAATTGGGCTGATTACTATTGCAAAAATGTAAATGTAGACCTTAGCTTTTCTATGCGTCCATCCGTCCTAGATTAAAATTATCTTGATTCTCTTTAGAACTACTAATAGGCCAGTCGGCAGTTTTGTTTTTTTTTTATAAAAACATACCGCTTTTATGATTGAAAACTTTTCGACGCTTTAACTCCGAAAATATAAATCCTACAAAAAACTTTGTATGAAGAAAATGAAGATATTTCTGTTTTGTATTAGCTTACATGTAAACAAAAATTGTACAATGAGCCTTTTTTGAGATATAATTTCAACGCGCTTTTTAAAATGGCGGCTAAAACAGAATACTTACAGTGTAGCTGCGCCATTTGTTTTTTTTTATATACTCATAGATAACCCGTCTACCAATTTCAATCATAAAATTTGAGCGGTATGTTTATGAATTACGAAATAACGTTTTTGTCTCTGCCGACTGGCCAATAAGAAGGATTTTGTAAGAAAATGAACAACTTTTATGCCATTTTTCTATTTAAGCGAATAAGCAAATGTGCTGTGAAGATAGGAAAGCTATGTATCCAGAATTCCTTTTGGACAGCGTCAAAAATAAAATGACGCCCGGGTCAATCGGTACCAAAGGCGATTATCAACATTTTCTTATACCAAATAAAATTTTGTATCATCTTGAGAGAAGTAGATTAAGCCAGTTGAAGAGAATCTCGCATAACAAATTTATGTCGCAATTGAAAATTTGGTTAGTCCAATAGGTATTTGTGAAATCCTACATCCGTAGATCTCATGGTTATAACTTACTTTAACCAATCAACCTTCACACCTCGAGGTATTGCAACCAAAAGTTATATGTTTGATTGCCAGCTTCCAAAATTAATACATCACAATCTTTTGAATCTTCAGTGTATTCCCAAACTCTTCCAGAATATCGAACTAGAGCTTCTCTAGTTGATGGAGAACAAGACGTCATGGGAATTTTTAGTTTTTTCTTTCTACGAAGTGTTCTATCTGAATCATTACTTTCAGCTGAACTCTGGGATACACTTATAGACGATTCTTGGCTGTTTTTTTAGAGGCAGTTTTGTCTTCTTTTTGAGTTTCTGTTAAATCAATTACTTCGTCATTAACTCGACTTGATTTTGTAGTAGATGTATTCTTAGCAGGTTCTTCTTCCTTTACCACCTCTTCTTTTCGCACATCTTTTTAACATGTTCTTTTATTTTCTCCTGGGGCCTATTTCTCCGCTACTACAGCAGCTACATCAACTACATCTGACAGCAACGTTCTACAACTACATCAACTACATTTTTCTGTTTCATAACTACAACTGGAAGAGTTGTATGATGTAGCTGGATGATGTAGACCTAGACCCCGACTACACCATTCGTTTTTTCGGTTGTTTCGTCTCTCGTCTGTAATGGTGGATTTACATGTATCTGCATTTGGTTTCTGCAAAAAAAAATGGATGCCAAATACAAAATGTATAATTGTTAGATAGAGAGAAAAGATCAAAATGCAGAAGAACATCGTTCCTGCATTATAGGAAAGTTCCATAATGCAGAAATGAAGACGAACATGTTCATCTTCTTAATGGTTCTCTTTCACTCACTCGGATTTTTTGTATGCATCTGTCCTGCTCTACTTTAGTGCATTATGCAGACGCAAACAAAATGTAAATCCACCATAAGTTAGCAAAAAACGATTTGAATAAAAATGATTACGAGTATATTTGAGAATGAAGTGATTAAAAAACTTTTTTTTATCACAAAATAACCCCAAAATCCATGAACGTCAAAATAACGAAAGAAAATTAATAATAAAAAATAATGGATTTTGAGATTTTTAATGATGATTTCGAATTCAATATAAAGGTTAGACCGCACTCGACGGAACTGCATTAAAGCGGAACTACACTTCAGACGGATTCGTATGAAATTGTAAGAAGTTCAGTTGCCGTTTTGTGCAAAATAGTTCATACAATTTTATACAAATAATAATAATTTGCCGCGTCGTGAAGTGTAGTTCCGCTAAAGTTGAGTGCGGTCTTGCCTTAAGAGTTCAAAGAAGGCAAAATATATATTTAGAACGTCTGAAGAGAAATGTCGACAACAACTGACTTCAAATTACATTTTACGTTGAATTTTTCGAGATAACATATCTCAGTGCAACGTGAACTAGGCCATTTAAATTGTTTTTTTTTTTAGAAGTGGGATATTTGAACTTTGAAGAGACACAAATAAATAAAATAAAAATGGATTTCGATATAAATATTTTCGACGAAGATTTTGAATTCAACATAAGAATTGAAAGAAGGCCGAAAGTGTATTTACAACGAATCAATTTTCATTTTTACAAAAAATCAAAAGATAAATCATACATTTTTTGAATTTCTGATGTTTAAATACAAAAAAAAAATACTTACATTCGTATATTTTCTTTTTAATGTAGCAATTTTATTCTGTTACAGCAATCACAGCAAATATTTTTATTGTGAAAATGTAACAAAAAATTACAGTAAGATGTACTACAACAATGTAGTATCAAAAGCTGTGAAACAGAATCATACATTTTTCCAATATATTTCCAGTCGATTCTCCAATGCTACTACACCTGAAAAACCAATGTATGTTTGAAACAGAAATGATGTAATACAACTGTTATACTACTACATTGTAGCTGATGTAGTAGCGGAGAAATAGGCCCCTGATTATTGTTTTAAGATTTTACTACTTCAGCATTTCGTTTGGCAGCCCTTGATCTGCTTGATTTAGCTTCAACTTTTTTTGGCGGTTCTTCAACAACTTTCCGTCGTGTTCTTGTCCTTTTACTCACGGATTCCTTTAATGATTCGTTTTTTTGTCTTAAGATTCTTTTGATGTGTTTACACTTGTGGAAGAAGATGTATGAGCTGCACGAGAGCCTCAAGAAACAGGGCGCGTTTTCTTTTCTCTGGTTTCTTTAATGGCATCTTTATTGGAATTGGAATCATTTGTTGAACTATGATTTTTTGAATGTCTGTCGGCACTAGAGTCCTTTTTGGCTAAGTTCGTCGACTTAACAATACTGGAATTCTTTCCAAGCTAGAATTTTTGTAAAAAATTAAATTTTTCACGAGAATTGGATCAATTACAGAATTAGCATCTTTTGAAATATTTGAGCTTTTTTCTGCTGATTTAGAATTTGTTTCGATATTTTTGTATTTTTCGGTTTCAATATCTCCTTTTTTCTTTCTAACTTTTTTTGATTTTCAATCGTATATAGTTTGTGGTTTTTAGAGTCTTTTGGTTCTTCATCAGTTGCGTCTAGTTCTTGCTCCTTTATATCAGTGGTTTTAACATCATTTATCTTCCTTCCATTTTTCTTGCTCCCATTGTATCGACTTCTTCATTTATTTTTGATGTCGATCTACGCCGAGCTGTTCTTCCTCCACGCAATACCTCTTCACCTCCTTTCGATGTAGACTTACGACGTGTTTTTTTTTCCAAGCACGACCTCTTCCTCTACTTTTAGTGTCGATTTTCGTCGTGTTATGCATCCACCCTTAACCTATTGCTGCACTTTATTATTTTTTTCAAACTTTTCACTTGGAGCTTTGTTCACAGATTTTGACCTTGCTTCTCTTGTTTTTGGCAAAAAATCAATAAAAGAATCCTGGCTTTCATCCGAATCCATGTCATTTGGATCATTCTCATCGCCAAAAAGCGACTTGTTACGTTTCTCCAATACGATATTTCTCCAGTTCACCTCGGCTTCCTTTTGTAATTGAGAATTCCTTGTCCAAAAATCTGATTTTTTATCAGAGGAAGAGGTAAAGTGTTGCGGGTAACTTGGATGGAAAAGGGTGAGTATGGGATGGGTTTGGGTGTAGGAAGGATTTAGGAAGTAGGATATAGGAAGGCATAGAGGAAACGTCCCGACCGTCAAACTGTAAAGAGGTAGGCATAGGCAAGAATAGAGAAGGAAAGTGAGGGTAAGTAAAAAGGAGGTAAGTAGAAGGAAAAGAAATGCCAAAACAAAGAATATCGCCAAGGAAAAGGAACAAAAATGGGATTATTAAATCTAGGTTTACTCCATATACAAGGAAGGTAGGAAAGAAAGTAGGAAGGGAATGACGATCGGAACGGGGATGAGTGTTGGACCCCGGAACTGACACGCTTGCGAGGCACGGCTCAGCTCGCCGGATATGGGGGGATCTTGTGCCGAGGTCAAACGCTACCAACAGCAAAATAAAGATTCGTGCCAAAGGAAAAGTAAAGGTCGTAATGATATTGCCACATAACAAAGCTTACCCAAAGGAACTGCTGGTGTTCAGCAGGTGCCCCGCAGGTGCCCCGCCCTCCCGGCCATGAGTCCGTGGTAGGATTTTTCGGGCTCCCCTAAAGCGGTTCGTCCCAAACGTCGTCCTCAGATCATCCTACTACCACCACCCCGTCGACCCCTGAAAAAGAATCTAACAGACCATCGAGCCGCTTTGATAGCTCATCAAAACACACATTGCTATGCGCGACTTACAAACGTTTATTACGTTAAAATTTTGGACCAATAATGAAAATTTGAATGACCAAAAATAAAAAATGGTAAATAAACAATTGGAATGATAGGATGGATAACGAACAAATTGCAAAATAATAAATAATGTTTTTAAGGAATAATAATAAACAATAAATAAATAAATATATAACGATTTGATATAAATAAATAATTAAAAAAAAAGGAATTAAATAAAGTTTTTTTTGTTTTTTTTTTTTTTTTTTTTTTTATAAACAGATTAATAAAATTTTGAATTTTACTTAACCCTATATTGATGTTTTTTTTTTTTGTGTTTTATACCTATTACTTTATTTTATTAAAATTCCAAATATATTACTTTCAGATTTATAATAAAAATATGTGTAATAATGCTAGGTACCTACATAACAATTACTCTGGATAATTTTATGTATTTTTTTTAAGGATTTAATATATATTTTGTGTATTTTGTGTAAGTTACAATTTTAATAAGAAAATTTAATGATTTATAAGATATTTTGTGTTTTATACTACCCCGTAAAAAAAATTAACTCCCCCGACAACTTAAAATACCCATAAACTGATAAATTTAAATTTTTTGACTGTCCTTTTTGTGGTATGTGAAAAGACGTTCTTATGTTTCATTAAAGTTAGTTGTTACCACTATTTGCTTCAAAAAGTGTTGTGCCGAAATTATCATCATTTTATTCCATAGTTTGTAGAATCACCCGTATATATACCTACCTAGCTAGGTACTGTTTTTGATATTACTTTTATATGTAATGATAATTAAAAATAAAACATCATGAAAAACAAATTGAAATGAAAAGGAGCTAAAAGCATCGCTTACCCAAAATAACTAGACACAAGAGTGCCGCATCAAGAACAAATTTTTAATACCTCACAAAAAAAAAAAAAAAAAAACAGAAACAAAACACAAGTGCATACCTAATTCTTCTCTCGCAACCCTTTTTTGTTTATATCTACCATAAACTAGTTACCTAGCCAAATAAACCAAAATAAAACATTAATGCATACATAACATATGTTACAATTTTAATAAGAAAACATAATGATTTATAAGATATTTTGTGTTTTATATTAGCCCCGTAAAAAAAAATTAAGTCCCCCGAACACTTAATTTTTAAAAAATGCCCATAAAACTGATAATTTTAAATTTATTGACTGGCCGTTTTGTGGTATGTGAAAGGACGCTCAAATGTTTCATTAAATTAAGTTTTTACCACTATTTGCTTCAAAAAATGTCGTGTCGAAATTATCATCATTTTATTCCATAGTTTGTAGAATCACCCGTATATATACCTACCTTACCTAGGTAGGTACCTTTTTTGATTTCTTTTATAGGTAATGATAATTAAAAAAAAAAAAACAACAAGAAAAAATAAATTAAAATGAAAAGCATCGCTTTCCCATTTTTTCCGATTTAAATTCTTTCTCTTTTGATTCTTAGAGAAATTGGTACTTACTACTTACCTACCTTACGTATGTAATTGCACCTACCTACCTTATCCAACAAAATTTAATTAAATCATATGCATGTACCTTCTTACATTTGAATACCTAAGTAGGTACCTATACTCTGTTCAACAAAAATTGTCAGTACAGGGAAGATAGGACGTTTGTATCTCTGTCTAGTCGCATTGGATTGCATATACCTATTTCAAGTAAAAGCTCTCATAGGGTTTCCGTACTTTGCATTATATCTCACCTTAATTAATTCTGTTCTCAAAAGCTTGAAAACAGAAAGCTATTTTATAAAAACCACTGAATTGTGTACTGAGAATTTTGAATTTTTGTTGAACAGAGTATAGGAACCTTTTTTTTCGCACTTGCCACGATCAAGACAAAATAACTAGACACAAGAGTGCCGAATCAAGAACAAATTCTAAATCGCTCACAAAAAAAAACACATATATAAAACACAAGTAGGTACATACCTAATTCTTCTCTCGCAACCCTTTTTTGTTTATATCTATCAGAAACCAGTTACCTAGCCAAATAAACCAAAATAAAACATTAATGCATCTCTTTCCTTCCCACTGCCAGAAGTCAAACTTCAATACGACATGCAACCATGCAAGTGTTGTTTTTTTTCTTAAGTAGGCTTTTGTCCCTTATAAAAATATATGCTCCAACAAGAGATCTTCGAGTAAATAATATATTTTTTGAACCTTTTCATAGGGTAAAATATGGTCTTAATGAGCCAATAACAAGGTGCCGTAGAAAGGCCAACTCAGTTGCTAATCATATTGACTTCCATAGCAATATTATTCGTGATACCTTAAACTCTGGTGGTTAGGTGTTATATTTTTTTTAAGTATTTATGTAGTTTTAGGTATTTATACAAACTTGTAAGGTATCGCATGTTCCTTATAATTTATTCAGTAGTCTTTAAGATGAAATATCACGCAAAAAGAAAAAAATTGAAACTATAAAATTTTATAATATTTTAAAAATCCTTATTAAGGTCGTGTCCCCAAAATATTTGGACCATGCCCCGCTGTAGGCTCCTCTCAGATTTAGTTTTGTCTAGATGGTTTGCAACATCATCAAAATAAAATCCAAAAAAAAAATTATGGGCGGCCACGACCAAATTGTAACCGTGGATCGCCAAGTTAATTTTTATTATTTTTTTTCTCTTCGAAAATAAACTCACTCCGTTGCTAACTGTTTTCTTTTGTAAGCAATGGGGCACCGACCCAATTCTTGTTATTTTAATCGGTTATAGCACACAAATTTCGGTTTGCTCTGGTAAAATAAAAAAAACTATTATATAGCCCTGTCTTTTTGTTTTTATGCGACGAAGCACTCTCACCTTGTTTGCCCCCCTTTTTTGTTTAACTTCTGCCTTTTACACCTAAGAAATGTTTGCTATTAAATTTCTACCCTGCACTATTTTTATTTTTTATTTGTTTAAATTTAAATCCGAACCAAGATTAACTCACCCTATTTGATCTCTCTTTTGGTCTTTTTCTCGATTTGAATCCAACGGTGGACGTTTATTTCAAATTTTATTATTATTCTTTCTTTTTGCACTAGGGTTCAAAATTTTACTTTACCACTTGGAACAAAGTACAAATTGTAAAATAAAGTTGCACTGCCTAAGGACTTTTGTCTCCCGAAAACTATGCGACACACTCAGGCTGGTGACATTACAATGTTAAATGATTTCTTTTTCTACTTTGTAGTTCTGTAGTTAATACCGCTTTTCGTTAAAAGCTACCACCACCCATACTTACTCACATCCTCCGCTCCCCAACTGTACCGCCTGAAAGTATTTGTAACGATTTTCTCTCGTATTACCTTCCTCCGCACCAACCTTCAAACATACCTTTAAAGTTTAAACAATTCAATCTTTGTATATACAAAGATTCAATCAATTATTGTGAATACTATTTACCGCATAACGCAACCCTAATCTACATTCGAACATTAACAGAAACTATTGTGACCTAGCCTTTCCACCATGGCAGTCATTACTTCAAATTCACATTCAAATATTTATGTATTATAAATAATGTGCAATAATTCCCAAAATGTACTTAATATTCTAATTTTAAAAAAATTCTGCAAAAAGATTTATTTTTTATAAGTGATTTTTTATAATACAAATTCTATATACTACTGAAATACATCAGCCAAGTAGAAGACTTAGCATTATTTAATTAGACTTGTTAATTATTGATTCAATATAGTTTTTAACGGTCTATAGTCCATACAAATTGGTGTTTCGTCCCGGCGTTCACACTTAGAGATTTATTTCTTGTTTTTAACTTTGACTGTAAATTGACTGAACACTCATCTCTTTGTTTAAGCTTATACTTAAGTTAATTTTAATTAATTTAACTTATTTATTCATTAAAAAAAAGTGATACTGAAATATAGATACATATTTGTATGTAGCTATCTAAAAAATAAATTTAATTTAATCAAAATTAATTTATTTTTGTTACAATTAATTTAAAAACAGTAAGAACCTATTTCTTTTGCACATGATAATTATTTAAATAAAACTAAAAGTTAAAACAACGCAAATATGTTTTATTTTTTTCTCAATTTAAAAGGATTTCGTTTGATTTGGCTATTATATTAAATAATTTTTCAAGGCGACTTTTTTTTCTCGGGACCCCTATTTTTGCGACTTCTTCAAATATCTAAGCGGCAACACTGACCAAAACCCATTCTCTACTCGATACGTTCCACTTACTATTACTATGCCTTTAGTAGTATTTGTCATGCGCATCGTATCTCTGTCCTGTCATCTCGTCTAGGTTTGTGTTATTTTGTTTCTCCCCGCGTTTTTTGTGTAAATTATTTTGTAAGTTTTTATTCTAGTCTAGTGTATTGTTATATTCGTTTGTAAACAAGTGTTATTAAATGTGCGTATTCGTTGCATTTGTTCTAACTTGTGTTTCTTTTCGTTTTTTCAGTAAAAAAAATCGAGTAGCAGTACCACTCAGCGGCATATGCACCAAGAAGAATTTCACCAGGGTATGTACTTGCAGGTAAGATTTATTCTATTTTTACAATTTCTTTTTTGATATTAATGATTTTGTTTTCCTCTATTTTCAGACGAATGTAACAAGAGGTACGGGTTTAGGTTTAATTGTTGATGGCGCAAAAACTTGCGTCTCGGGCAACAAATCATAGTCATCTTCCGGTGCAGGAAGTGCCAAGGAAGGCTTTGATATTGATTGGTTTTTGGAAATGAGTTTGAAAAACACCTGAGTCATAGCATATTCGATTTCTGGTTGACTGTTTTCTAAGTTCTCCTCTTTGGCAATATCTTCAACCTTCTCTTTAATCTCATCAATATTTTCTGTTGTGGTAGGTTCTTCAGGTTCATTGAGATTTACAGCCATATCAAAATATTTGTTTTCTTCTAGGTTCTCTTCTTTTGACAACTTCATCTGTTCTGCATTTAAATCATTTGTTTTTGTTGCCAGTAGTTCAGGTTCTTCAGGAATTACAAAATATCAGGTGTACTGGTTTGTGAGATTGCTTTGTCTGCACTCTTTCGAAATAAATCAGAACTCTCTGAACCAACAACATCAAAAAGTCCGTCTGGAGTAACAGATCCATCTGCATTATCTTTCAGGGATTCCTTGGACCACTGCAATGCAGACATTTCATTATCATCAGCATCTCCATCCTGAATTTTTACAAATTCATCTATTTGAACAGTGTCATGTTGTATAGGAGGAATAATCAGTGATAATGGGACATTAGCCAGTATGTCTCCGGATTGTTTGCTGAGATCCTCTTCGCTTCCATTGAAGTCTTGTGTACACATGCGAAACTGGCTTGAAGGAATTTTTGTCATCCTGGACAATGTCTCGTTAACATCATCACTGGGAAATGCAATTCTCGCATGGTTAGCGAGTGCAATAGTAGAACTGACCCCTTCTTGGGTTTCTGGTATAAAGAAATCATCATCACAATGATTTGATGCTCTAAAATGAAATATCTGTGGAGTTGTTCGTTCTGCTATAAATTGACGGCCGGGCGTCAAAAATAAAATGATGCCCAGGCGTCAAAAATAATTTGACGTCCGGGCGTCAAAAATAAATTGACTTATTGATTTATTTTTGACTGGGCTTCAAAAATAAATTGACTTATTGATTTATTTTTGATACCCGTGCGTCATTTTATTTTTGAGTCCCGGGCGTCAATTTATTTTTGACGCGTCAATAATGTTTCATTAAAGTTAGTTTTCACCACTAAAGTGTCGTGCCGAAATTGTCATCATTTTATTCCATAGTTTGTAAAATCACCCGTATATATAGATATAGCTTACGACTTCAAAATTATTTCCCCTCCAAAAAAAATTCATTTTGACCCATATCTTCCCCATAACGTAACTTTCAATTTTTTCAATGATCATTGGTAAGGTAGTTATGGGTCAAAATGAATTTTTTTTGAAGGAGAAATAATTTTGAAGTCGTAAGCTATATTTCTGCATTAAAATATTCAATGATTAAACTTTCTAAAGGTCCTCAAAATCAACAGTTAACTTTTTCAATGATGGTTTTCAATGATAGCTATAACTAGCCTAACACAACTAAATTAAATCTACGCAGTTACCTACATATGTATGTATGTACCTACATTTACATTTGAATACCTAAGTAAGTACATACCTTTTTTTGCACTTGCCACGATCAAGACAAAATAACTAGACACAAGAGTGCCGAATCAAGAACAAATTCTAAATCCCTCACAAAAAAAAAAACAGAAAAAAATAACACAAATACTACTTAATTCTTCTCTCGACACCCTTTTTTAAATATATCTACCATAAACCAGTTACCAAGCCAAATAAACCAAAATAAAACATTAATGCATATCTTTTCTTCCTGTTCCTAGTTCCTACTGAAAATTCAAACTTCAATACGTCATGCAACCATGAAAGTGTTTTTTTTTCTAATTTTTTTTTAGGTATTATAACAAACTTGTAAAGTTCGCATGTTGCTTATAATTTATTCAGTAGTCTTTAAGATTATATATTTTTTTCTGTAAATGTATATCTGCTTGATATGGAAGAAATAAATAAATAAATAAATATGCATACCTACATTGTATATACATTTTATATACAATGCTTCTGTGGAAAACAAATACAGAAAACAGAAACTTGTAAAGGATTTACAAGAAGGTTAAACTGCACAACAAAAAAACTTTACGTGAAATAAAAACATGCCGCTCCAAGAGTAAAATTGTTTATCAAATTTCTTTTCCCTACTCTCTTATTCTAAACTATAAATTCCCGGGAATTTTGTTCCCTTTTCCTTATTCTAAGCAAATGTCGAATATGAGAAATAATACTACGAGAAAAAAGCTGGCATTCTAAATGTCCACAAAATAGAAAATGTAAATATATTTGATGTGACGAGCATTTTAATTTTGGGGGCACAAATCTCGCGGAGAATATTTAGAATTGGGCTGATAACTATTGCAAAAATGTAAATGTAGACCTTAGCTTTTCTATGCGTCCATCCGTCCTAGATTAAAATTATCTTGATTCTCTTTAGAACTATTAATAGGCCAGTCGGCAGTTTTGTTTTTTTTTTTTATAAAAACATACCGCTTTTATGATTGAAAACTTTTCGACGCTTTAACTCCGAAAATATAAATCCTACAAAAAACTTTGTATGAAGACAATGAAGATATTTCTGTTTTGTATTAGTTTATATGTAAACAAAAATTGTACAATGAGCCTTTTTTGAGATATAATTTCAACGCGCTTTTTAAAATGGCGGCTAAAGCACAATACTTACAGTGTAGCTGCGCCATTTGTTTTTTTTTTATATACTCATAGATAACCCGTCTACCAATTTCAATCATAAAATTTGAGCGGTATGTTTTTGCATTACGAAATATCGCTTTTGTCTCTGCCGACTGGCCAATAAAAATTTTGTAAGAAAATAGACAAATTGTATGCCAATTGGAAAATTGGAAAGCTATGAATCCAGAATTCCTTTTTGGACAGCGTCAAAAATATCGGTACCAAAGGTGATTATCGACATTTTCTGATACCAAATAAAATTTCGTATCATCTTGAGAGGTAGGAATGTAAGCCAGAATTGTCCCCCCAGCGCAAGCTATTATATCCTTCATCTCATCAGGCTTTGGAGTTATATGTGGCGTCATCATAAAATTCATACCACTAAACAGAGAAGTAGTTTTAGCCAGTTGAAGAGAATCTCGCATAACAAATTTATGTCCCATTTGAAAATTTGGTTCGTCAAATAGATATTTGTAAAATCCTACATCCGTAGATCTCACGGTTACAACTTCTTTTAACCAATCAACCTTCACAACTGGTAACCTCAAGCTATTGCAACCAAAAGTTTATATGTTCGATTGCCAGCTTCAAAAATTAATACATCACAATCTTTTGGATCTTCATTGTATTTCCAAACTCTTCCAGAATATCGAACTAGAGCTTCTCTAGTTGATGGAGAACAAGAACAACTTTAAACAAAAATGATCTTTATATATGGCATCGGGACACTAAACAGATAAACTACAAAAAAAAAACATGTTTTTTTCTGCATCCTTAAAAATAATAATTCTATATTTCTAATTTAAGTCCGTTCAATCATGGGCGAGTTTACTTGCAAATGCCAAAGAGCGAGGACTTTACCGTAATATTAGCACCAAGGACGCTTTAGACATAACTAAAAACGTAATTGAAAAAATTTAAATTAAACGCTAATCCTGACGAATTAGTTTTAAAGTTCTTGTGATACATACAAAAATACCTTGTTATTTCTTATTCCTTCTAAACTTATTCAAAATAATACTTAAATAATCTTGCATAAGTTTTTTTTTTCATTGTTACAAAAGCCATATACGAGTAATATTGTATATTACCTACTTTATTTTATTAAAATTCCAAATATTTCTTTCAGATGTATAGTAAGAATATGTGTAATAGTGCTAGGTACCTACATAACAATTGCTCTGGATACTCTTATGTATTTTTTGTAAGGATTTAATAAGTATTTTGTGTATACTTTATACCTTTAAGTTACAATTTTAATAAGAAAACATAATGATCCCCGTAAAAAAATTAAGTCCCCCGACCACTGAATTTTTTAAAAAATGCCCATAAAACTGATAATATTAAATTTTTTGACTGGCCGTTTTGTGGTATGTGAAAGGACGTTCTAATGTTTCATTGAAGTTAGTTTTACCACTATTTGCTTCAAAAAGTGTCGGACCGAAATGATCATCATTTTATTCCATAGTTTGTAGAATCACCCGTATAGGTTATATACCTACCTTCATACGTAGGTACCTTTTTTTGATATTTCTTTTATAGGTAATGATAATTAATAAAAAAAACAAGAAAAAATAAATTGAAATGAAAAGGAGCTAAAAGCATCGCTTACCCATTTTTTCCGATTTAAATTATTTCTCTTTTGATCCTTACAGAAATTTGTACTTACTACTTACCTACGTTCCTACGTATGTAATTGAACCTACCTATCTTACCCAACACAACTAAATTAAATCTACGCAGTTACCTACATATGTATGTATGTACCTACATTTACATTTGAATACTATAGTTACCTGGCCAAATGAACCAAAATAAAACATTATTGCATCTCTTTCCTTCCTATTGCCAGAAGTCAAACTTCAATACGACATGCAAGTGTTTTTTTTCTTAAGTTTAGGCTATAAATATATGCATACATTGTATATACCTACATTTAATATACAATGCTGCTGTGGAAAACAAATACAGAAGCTTGGAAAGGATTTACAAGAAGGTTAAACTGCACAACAAAAAAAACTTTACGTGAAAGAAAAACATGCTGCTTCCAAGAGTAAAATTGTTTTTTTTTCTCTTCCCTACTCTCTGATTCTAAACTATTAATTCGCGGGAATTTTGTTCCCTTTTCCTTATACCCCTTTCACACAAGGAAACAGAGTTGCCGGCGATTTTTAGTTTGTGGCGAGAAGAGCGTAAAAGGAAGACAAAAAATCTCCCCTCACAACCTTCTCGCCAACAAACTAGCTAGTTTCTGGCAACTCAGTTTCCTTGTTTGAAAGCCGTCTTTTTCTTAACAAATGTCGAATATGAGAAATAATACTACGAGAAATAAAGCTGGCATTCTAAATCAGCGGTTCCCAAACTTTTAAGCTTTGGAGCCCTTAACAAGGTCCAAATATATTTCGAAACCCCAACTCTTAACAATAGCAAACAATTAAAAATAACACAATGACATTTAACAATTAATTTTTTGTTTATATACTTCATGTGTGGCTCGTAGTTTTCTTTGGAAAGTGAGTGCTGTTGTATCATTTTTGTTCGTTTTTTTTTTTTGAATTATGAGAAGCTCACACTTCGATGAAAAATATGTTAACATCAAACATGTTTGGAATTACATACCGTGTAGCTTGTAAAAATTGTCTTGGGTAACTTTTGCTAATAAATGGACATTTTTTCTAATTTTTTTAAACGACTTTTTTAAGGAATTTTCTTATCTTTTCAGCTTTCTTTCTAAAAATATATAGTTTCATTACGATGAATTGAGAAAAAAAGTTATAAACTGAATAATTTTCATTGAAAAACCTTAAAGAAACACCAACAAATGTTGAAAGGTTTCAATATAAATACTACAGCAAAATAATTTGTACTCAATTATGTGGAATATTACGCAAATCGAATTTGCTTTACTATATTAATGTATACAAATAAAACAAAAAAAATATATTTACTTTTTGTCAAAAATGACATATGATGGGGTGACATTGGCCAGGATATTGAGTGAATTCGGCAACGACAAATTATGAAAAAATGCATCAAAATTATATGAAAACTTTTCATACGAAGCTTACAAGTACAAGTGACCTAATAGGGCTACAAAAACGCAGAGAAAGATTAATCTTTCTAATATACATTGTTCCAGTTATACAAAAACTTAAATTAACAATTCATGTATTAAAAAAAAAAAAAAAAAATAAACAAAAAATCCTCAGTATAATAAAATGTATCTGTAATCAATTGGTAGGGGATCATTGATTGATTCTAGTCAATGAGATAATAAGGAAAACGTTTACCCAATTAAAGTCACCCAAAGCTGCAGGGTGACTTTAGGCAACCAATTTTAGATTTTAAATAATTAAACTAGCCAACTGATTTCTCTAAAATTTAAGATACCTACCTTTGCAAAAAATCTTAACTCTGTAAAAAAATATATGCAAAAGTTATTCATATGTTTGTGTTTTTACTTTTTGTACTTCGAGAAATTCGCGGAACCATGAAAACTCTTCCGAGGAACACAGTTTGGGAACCGAGGTTCTAAATGTCCACAAAATGAAAAATGTAAATATATGTATTTGATGTGACGAGCATTTTTATTTTGGAGGAACAAATCTCCCGGGGAATATTTAGAATTGGGCTGATTACTATTGCAAATGTAAATGTAGACCTTAGCTTTTCTATAGGTACGTCCATCCGTCCTAAATTAAAATTATCTTGATTCTCTTTAGAACTACTAATAGGCCAGTCGGCAGTTTTGCCCGGGTCAATCGGTACCAAAGGTGATTATCAACATTTCCTGATACCAAATAAAATTTCGTATCATCTTGAGAGAAGTAGATTAAGCCAGTTGAAGAGAATCTCGCATAACAAATTTATGTCGGATTTGAAAATTTGGTTCGTCAAATAGATATTTGTGAAATCCTACATCCGTAGATCTCATGGTTATAACTTATTTTAACCAATCAACCTTCACAACTGGTACACCTCGAGCTATTGCAACCAAAACTTTTTATGTTCGATTGCCAGCTTCCACAATTAATACATCACAATCTTTTGAATCTTCAGTGTATTCCCAAACTCTTCCAGAATATCGAACTAGAGCTTCCTCTTGGCTTTTCCTCTTCTTGGCTGTTTTTTTAGGGGCAGTTTTGTCTTCTTTTTGAGTTTCTGTTAAATCAATTACTTCTTCATTATCTCGACTTGATTTTGTGGTAGATGTATTTTTAGCAGGTTTTTCTTCCTTTACCACCTCTTCTTTTCGCACATCTTTTTAAACATGTTCTTTTATTTTCTCCCGATTATTGTTTAAATTCACTTAAGATTCCGACGTGCTTTTAAGTCGGGTTACTCTCGGCGAAGGTTTTTTATCACCACTTTGTTTACTGCTAACATTCAGCCCATTTAATTAATTATTTTCGAAGTTTTACTAGTAGATTTTACTACTTCAGCATTTCTTTTGGCAGCCCTTGATCTGCTTCATTTTGCTTCAACTTTTTTTGGCGGTTCTTCAACAACTTTCCGTCATGTTCTTGTTCTTCTTTTACTCACGGATTCCTTTGATGATTCGATTTTTTGGTCTTAAGATTCTTTTGATGTGTTTACACTTGCGGAAGAAGATGTATGAGCTGCACGGGAGTCTCTAGAGGCAGGGCGCGTTTTCTTGTTACTGGTTTCTTTAATGGCACTTGAGTTTTTATTGGAATTGGAACCATTTGTTAAACTATGATTTTTTGAATGTCTGTCGGTACTAGAGTCCTTTTTGGCTAAATCCGTCGACTTTACAATACTGGAATTCTTTTCAAGACTAGAATTTTTGGAAAAAAAATAAATGTTCCACAGGAATTGGATCAATTACAGAACTAGAATCTTTTGAAATATTTGAGCTTTTTTCTGCTGTTTTAGAATTTGTTTCGATGACTTTTTCGGTTTCGAGATCTCCTTTTTTATTTCTATCTTTTTCTGACTTACTGTCTTTTTCAATCTTATATAGATTGTGGATTTTAGAGTCTTTTCTCTCTTCATCAGTTGCGTCTAGTTTTTGCTCCTTTATATCAGTGGTTAACATCATTTTTCGTCCTTCCTTTTTTCTTGCTTCCATTTGTATCGACTTCTTCATTTGATTTTGATGTCGATCTACGCCGATAAGATCCACTTTATAAGTTATTTCGAACTTTTCACTTGGAGCTTTGTTCACAGATTCTGACCTTGTTTCTCTTCTTTTTGGAAATCAATAAAAGAATCCTGGCTCTAATCCGAATCCATGTCATTTGGATCATTCTCATGGCCAAAAAGCGCCTTGTTACATTTTTCCAATACGATATTTCTCCAGTTCACCTCGGCTTCCTTTTGTAATTGAGAATCCTTTGATCCTTCCTTGCCCAAACAATTAGGTGTCAGCAAAAAGTTATCGATGCTTACAGCCGGATTTTTTGAATAATAAGTTTTGGGAACAACAACTGGAATTCGGAAGTTATTTTCAGGATTAGGTTTAGGTTTTGTATCCGAAGCAATAGTTTCGTCTTGCTTTGGAGGACTTGGTGGTTTATTTTGTGGTGTTATAGAAGAAGCTTCATTACATGCTTGCGGCTGAACAGCTTTATCAAGGGATTGACGCATTTTTTTTTAACCAACAAGAGTTGATGAAAAAGCATTAGTGATGATGATGATTGACGATGGAACATGCTCATGCTTTAGAAAGACCTGCGTAGGACTAGGAGGAAGATCGTCCTCATACATAGCCGCTGCAGAGGCAGGTGATTTTTGTGGTGCTTGAGGTTTTGGTTATACTTGAGGTTTTGGTGAAAATTGGGGCAAGGCAAACCCTTGATCTTTTCCTGAAACTTGTAATTTTATTGAAGAGCTTGGTTTATCATTACCGATAGATGACAAAATCTGATTTCTTATCAGAGGTAGAGGTACAGGTTTAGGTTTAATTGTTGATGGCGCAAAACCTTGCGTCTCGGCCAACAAATCATAGTCATCTTCCGGTGCAGGGAGTGCCAAGGAAGGCTTTGATATTGATTGGTTATTGGAAATGGGTTTGAAAAAATCCTGAGTCATAGGATATTCGATTTCTGGTTGACTGTTTTCTAAGTTCTTCTCTTTTGCAATATCTTCAACCTTCTCTTTAATCTCATCAATATTTGCTGTTGCGATAGGTTGTTCAGGTTCATTGAGATTTATAGCCATATCAAAATATTTGTCTTCTTCTAGGTTCTCTTCTTTTGACAAATTCATCTGTTCTGCATTTAAATCATTTGATTTTGTTTGTGAGATTGCTTTGTCTGCACTCTTTCGAATTAAATCAGAAGTCACTGAACCAACAACATCAAAAAGTCCGTCTAGAGTTACAGATCCATCTGCATTAGCTTCTAGGGTTTTCTTGGACCACTGCAATGCAGACATTTTATTATAATCAGCATCTCCATCCTCAATTTTAACAAATTCATCTATTTGAACAGTGTCATGTTGTATGAGAGGAATAATCAGTGATAATGGGACATTGGCCAGTATGTCTCCGGATTGATTGCTGAGATCCTCTTCGCTTCCATTGAAGTCTTGTGTACACATGCGAAACTGGCTGGAAGGAATTCTCTCATCCTGGGAAAATGTCTCGTTAACATCATCATTGGGAAATGCCAGTCTCGCATGGTTACCGAGTGGAAAAGCAGAACTGACCACTTCTTGGGTTTCTGGTATAATGAAATCATCATCACCAACTGTACTGTTTTTCTTTGATTTTTTGCTGTAAAATGAAATATCTGTGGAGTTGTTTGTTCAGCTATAAATTGACGCCGTCAAAAATAAAATGACGCCGGGCGTTAAAAATAAATTGACACGACAAAAATAAATCGACGCCCAGGCGTCAAAAATAAAATGACGCTCGGGCGTCAAAAATAAAATGACGCCCGGGCGTCAAAAACAAAATGACGGATGTCAAAAATAAAATGAAGACCGGGCGTCAAAAATAAAATGACGCCCGGGTGTCAATTTTTAACAAAAAAACGTTATGAAAACAGATAGACGGCGTTATAAAAACAAAACAAATAATACAAAAAAAAAATACACATGAAATCAAATTTTAGCAGATATATCAATGTATGCTTTTCATGAGAGGCTCCAAAGATTGCTGCATCACAGAAACTAATTGCGGTTACTACTTTGACTTCCTGACTTGCACGTCGGTATCTGTTTCTGTTTCTGTTAAATCAATTACTTCTTCATTATCTCGACTTGATTTTGTGGTAGATGTATTTTTAGCAGGTTTTTCTTCCTTTACCACCTCTTCTTTTCGCACATCTTTTTTAACATGTTCTTTTATTTTCTCCCGATTATTGTTTAAATTCACTTAAGATTCCGACGTGCTTTTAAGTCGGGTTACTCTCGGCGAAGGTTTTTTATCACCACTTTGTTTACTGTTAACATTCAGCCCATTTAATTAATTATTTTCGAAGTTTTACTAGTAGATTTTACTACTTCAGCATTTCGTTTGGCAGCCCTTGATCTGCTTGATTTAGCTTCAACTTTTTTTGGCGGTTCTTCAACAACTTTCCGTCGTGTTCTTGTTCTTTTACTCACGGATTCCTTTAATAATTCGTTTTCTTGTCTTAAGATTCTTTTGATGTGTTTACACTTGCGGAAGGAGATGTATGAGCTGCACGAGAGCCTCAAGAAACAGGGCGCGTTTTCTTTTCTCTGGTTTCTTTAATGGCATCTTTATTGGAATTGGAATCATTTGTTGAACTATGATTTTTTGAATGTCTGTCGGCACTAGAGTCCTTTTTGGCTAAGTTCGTCGACTTTACAATACTGGAATTCTTTCCAAGCTAGAATTTTTGTAAAAAATTAAATTTTTCACGAGAATTGGATCAATTACAGAATTAGCATCTTTTGAAATATTTGAGCTTTTTTCTGCTGATTTAGAATTTGTTTCGATATTTTTGTATTTTTCGGTTTCAATATCTCCTTTTTTATTTCTAACTTTTTTTGATTTTCAATCGTATATAGTTCGTGGTTTTTAGAGTCTTTTGGTTCTTTATCAGTTGCGTCTAGTTTTTGCTCCTTTATATCAGTGGTTTTAACATCATTTATCTTCCTTCCACTTTTCTTGCTCCCATTTGTATCGACTCCTTCATTTATTTTTGATGTCGATCTACGCCGAGTTGTTCTTCCTCCACGCAATACCTCTTCACCTCCTTTCGATGTCGATTTACGACGTTTTTTTTTTCCAAGCACCACCTCTTCCTCTACTTTTAGTGTCGATTTTCGTCGTGTTATGCATCCACCCTTAACCTCTTGCTGCACTTTATTATTTTTTTCGAACTTTTCACTTGGAGCTTTGTTCACAGATTTTGACCTTGCTTCTCTTCTTTTTGGCAAAAAATCAATAAAAGAATCCTGGCTCTCATCCGAATCCATGTCATTTGGATCATTCTCATCGCCAAAAAGCGACTTGTTACGTTTCTCCAATACGATATTTCTCCAGTTCACCTCGGCTTCCTTTTGTAATTGATAATTCCTTGCCCAAACAATCAGGTGCCAGCAAAAAGTTATCGATGCTTACAGTCGGATTTTTTGAATAATTAGTTTTGGGAACAACAACTGGAATTCTGAAGGTATTTTCAGGAGTAGTTTTAGGTTTTGTATCTGAAGCAATAGTATCGTCTTGCTTTGGAGGAGTTGGTGGTTTATTTTGTGGTGTTATAGAAGAAGCTTCAGTACATGCTTGCGGCTGAATAGCTTTATCTAGGGATTGACGCATTTTTTTAACCAAATCTGGGGCAATAATTTCGTCCATTTCATCATCGTCAGAATCAAGAAGTTTTTTAAATTTAGAATAGTTTTAAACTTAGACAATTTAAATCTTAGACAATTGCATTCCGCAATCAACAAGAGTTGATGAAAAATCATTAGTGATGATTGGCGGTGGAAAGACCTGCGTATGAGGAAGGTCGTCCTCATACATAGACGCTGCAGAGGCAGGTGATTTTTGTGGTGCTACAGGTTTTGGTGATACTTGAGGTTTTGGTATTTGTTTTGATATGAAAAAAACAGCGGAATTTTTTTTTTTCATTTTTAAATTTGGTGGTTTGGGTTGAAAATTTTGAATTCGGCGATTTTTTGGCGATTTAAATTTTAATTTTGGCGATTTCGCTTCTTAAAACGTGACAACCCTGAGCCAGAGTAGAAACGATTATGATCAGTGTGCTATGTGCTTGGATTTGGGCATGCAATGTGGTGACCCTCCACATTGCATGCCCAAATCCAAGCACATAGCAGTGTACGATATTTTGCAGGGCATTACAACAACAATTCCTGTACGTTGTTCAGTGGTGTAGAATCTTTTTTATTGGCAGTTTTCTCAATTCAGTGTCGTGAAAGTATACACACGCGCCCTGTGTTTTGAAAAAAGCTCGCCCATAAGCCCTGTACTGAGAATTTTTGTTGAACAGAGTATAGGAACCTTTTTTTTTGCACTTGCCACGATCAAGACAAAATAACTAGACACAAGAGTGCCGAATCAAGAACAAATTCTAAATCGCTCACAAAAAAAACACATATATAAAACACAAGTAGGTACATACCTAATTCTTCTCTCGCAACCCTTTTTTGTTTATATCTATCAGAAACCAGTTACCTAGCCAAATAAACCAAAATAAAACATTAATGCATCTCTTTCCTTCCCACTGCCAGAAGTCAAACTTTAATACGACATGCAACCATGCAAGTGTTGTTTTTTTTCTTAAGTAGGCTTTTGTCCCTTATAAAAATATATGCTCCAACAAGAGATCTTCGAGTAAATAATATATTTTTTGAACCTTTTCATAGGGTAAATTATGGTCTTAATGAGCCAATAACAAGGTGCCGTAGAAAGGCCAACTCAGTTGCTAATCATATTGACTTCCATAGCAATATTAGTCGTGATACCTTAAACTCTGGTGGTTAGGTGTTATATTTTTTTTAAGTATTTATGTAGTTTTAGGTATTTATACAAACTTGTAAGGTATCGCATGTTCCTTATAATTTATTCAGTAGTCTTTAAGAAATATCACGCAAAAAGAAAAAAATTGAAACTATAAAATTTTATAATATTTTAAAAATCCTTATTAAGGTCGTGTCCCCAAAATATTTGGACCATGCCCCGCTGTAGGCTCCTCTCAGATTCAGTTTTGTCTAGATGGTTTGCAACGGCATCAAAATAAAATCCAAAAAAAAAATTATGGGCGGCCACGACCAAATTGTAACCGTGGACCGCCAAGTTAATTTTCATTATTTTTTTTCTCTTCGAAAATAAACTCACTCCGTTGCTAACTGTTTTCTTTTGTAAGCAATGGGGCACCGACCCAATTCGCGTTATTTTAATCGGTTATAGCACACAAATTTCGGTTTGCTCTGGTAAAATAAATGTTTTTATGCGACGAAGCACTCTCACCTTGTTTGCCCCCCTTTTTTGTTTAACTTCTGCTTTTTACACCTAAGAAATGTTTGCTATTAAATTTCTACCCTGCACTATTTTTATTTTTTATTTGTTTAAATTTAAATCCGAACCAAGATTAACTCACCCTATTTGATCTCTCTTTTGGTCTTTTTCTCGATTTGAATCCAACGGTGGACGTTTATTTCAAATTTTATTATTATTCTTTTTTTTGCACTAGGGTTCAAAATTTTACTATACCACTTGGAACAAAGTACAAATTGTAAAATAAAGTTGCACTGCCTAAGGACTTTTGTCTCCCGAAAACTATGCGACACACTCAGGCTGGTGACATTACAATGTTAAATGATTTCTTTTTCTACTTTGTAGTTCTGTAGTTAATACCGCTTTTCGTTAAAAGCTACCACCACCCATACTTGCTCACATCCTCCGCTCCCCAACTGTACCGCCTGAAAGTATTTGTAACGATTTTCTCTCGTATTACCTTCCTCCGCACCAACCTTCAAACATACCTTTAAAGTTTGAACAATTCAATCTTTGTATATACAAAGATTCAATCAATTATTGTGAATACTATTTACCGCATAACGCAACCCTAATCTACATTCGAACATTAACAGAAACTATTGTGACCTAGCCTTTACTTCAAATTCACATTCAAATATAAATAAAAGCCTAAGAGTTTGCATTATAAATAATGTGCAATAATTCCCAAAATGTACTTAATATTCTAATTTTAAAAAAATTCTGCAAAAAGATTTATTTTTTATAAGTGATTTTTTATAATACAAATTCTATATACTACTGAAATACATCAGCCAAGTAGAAGACTTAGCATTATTTAATTAGACTTGTTAATTATTGATTCAATATAGTTTTTAACGGTCTATAGTCCATACAAATTGGTGTTTCGTCCCGGCGTTCACACTTAGAGATTTATTTCTTGTTTTTAACTTTGACTGTAAATTGACTGAACACTTATCTCTTTGTTTAAGCTTATACTTTAGTTAATTTTAATTAATTTAACTTATTTATTCATTAAAAAAAAGTGATACTGAAATAAAGATACATATATGTATGTAGCTATCTAAAAAATAAATTTAATTTAATCAAAATTAATTTATTTTTGTTACAATTAATTTAAAAACAGTAAGAACCTATTTCTTTTGCACATGAAAATTATTTAAATAAAACTAAAAGTTAAAACAACGCAAATATGTTTTATTTTTTTCTCAATTTAAAAGGATTTCGTTTGATTTGGCTATTATATTAAATAATTTTTCAAGGCGACTTTTTTTTCTCGGGACCCCTATTTTTGCGACTTCTTCAAATATCTCAGCGGCAACACTGACCAAAACCCATTCTCTAGTCGATACGTTCCACTTACTATTACTATGCCTATAGTAGTATTTGTCATGCGCATCGTATCTCTGTCCTGTCATCTCGTCTAGGTTTGTGTTATTTTGTTTCTCCCCGCGTTTTTTGTGTAAATTATTTTGTAAGTTTTTATTCTAGTCTAGTGTATTGTTATATTCGTTTGTAAATAAGTGTTATTAAATGTGCGTATTCGTTGCATTTGTTCTAACTTGTGTTTCTTTTCGTTTTTTCAGTAAAAAAAATCGAGTAGCAGTACCACTCAGCGGCATATGCACCAAGAAGAATTTCACCAGGGTATGTACTTGCAGGTAAGATTTATTCTATTTTTACAATTTTTTTTTGTTTGATATTAATGATTTTGTTTTCCTCTATTTTCAGACGAATGTAACAAGAGGTATGGGTTTAGGTTTAATTGTTGATGGCGCAAAAACTTGCGTCTCGGGCAACAAATCATAGTCATCTTCCGGTGCAGGAAGTGCCAAGGAAGGCTTTGATATTGATTGGTTTTTGGAAATGAGTTTGAAAAACACCTGAGTCATAGCATATTCGATTTCTGGTTGACTGTTTTCTAAGTTCTCCTCTTTGGCAATATCTTCAACCTTCTCTTTAATCTCATCAATATTTTCTGTTGTGGTAGGTTCTTCAGGTTCATTGAGATTTACAGCCATATCAAAATATTTGTTTTCTTCTAGGTTCTCTTCTTTTGACAAATTCATCTGTTCTGCATTTAAATCATTTGTTTTTGTTGCCAGTGGTTCAGGTTCTTCAGGAATTACAAAATATCAGGTGTACTGGTTTGTGAGATTGCTTTGTCTGCACTCTTTCGAAATAAATCAAAACTCTATGAACCAACAACATCAAAAAGTCCGTCTGGAGTAACAGATCCATCTGCATTATCTTTCAGGGATTTCTTGGACCACTGCAATGCAGACATTTCATTATCATCAGCATCTCCATCCTGAATTTTTACAAATTCATCTATTTGAACAGTGTCATGTTGTATAGGAGGAATAATCAGAGATAATGGGACATTAGCCAGTATGTCTCCGGATTGATTGCTGAGATCCTCTTCGCTTCCATTGAAGTCTTGTGTACTCATGCGAAACTGGCTTAAAGGAATTCTGTCATCCTGATTTTGATGTCGATCTACGCCGATAAGATCCACTTTATAAGTTATTTCGAACTTTTCACTTGGAGCTTTGTTCACAGATTCTGACCTTGTTTCTCTTCTTTTTGGAAATCAATAAAAGAATCCTGGCTCTAATCCGAATCCATGTCATTTGGATCATTCTCATCGCCAAAAAGCGCCTTGTTACGTTTCTCCAATACGATATTTCTCCAGTTCACCTCGGCTTCCTTTTGTAATTGAGAATCTTTTGATCCTTCCTTGCCCAAACAATTAGGTGTCAGCAAAAAGTTATCGATGCTTACAGCCGGATTTTTTGAATAATAAGTTTTGGGAACAACAACTGGAATTCGGAAGTTATTTTCAGGATTAGTTTTAGGTTTTGTATCCGAAGCAATAGTTTCGTCTTGCTTTGGAGGACTTGGTGGTTTATTTTGTGGTGTTATAGAAGAAGCTTCATTACATGCTTGCGGCTGAACAGCTTTATCTAGGGATTGACGCATTTTTTTTTAACCAACAAGAGTTGATGAAAAAGCATTAGTGATGATGATGATTGACGATGGAACATGCTCATCCTTTAGAAAGACCTGCGTAGGACTAGGAGGAAGATCGTCCTCATACATAGCCGCTGCAGAGGCAGGTGATTTTTGTGGTGCTTGAGGTTTTGTTTATACTTGAGGTTTTGGTGAAAATTGGGGCAAGGCAAACCCATGATCTTTTCCTGAAACTTGTAATTTTATTGAAGAGCTTGGTTTATCATTACCGATAGATGACAAAATCTGATTTCTTATCAGAGGTAGAGGTACAGGTTTAGGTTTAATTGTTGATGGCGCAAAACCTTGCGTCTCGGCCAACAAATCATAGTCATCTTCCGGTGCAGGGAGTGCCAAGGAAGGCTTTGATATTGATTGGTTATTGGAAATGGGTTTGAAAAAATCCTGAGTCATAGGATATTCGATTTCTGGTTGACTGTTTTCTAAGTTCTTCTCTTTTGCAATATCTTCAACCTTCTCTTTAATCTCATCAATATTTGCTGTTGCGATAGGTTGTTCAGGTTCATTGAGATTTATAGCCATATCAAAATATTTGTCTTCTTCTAGGTTCTCTTCTTTTGACAAATTCATCTGTTCTGCATTTAAATCATTTGATTTTGTTTGTGAGATTGCTTTGTCTGCACTCTTTCGAATTAAATCAGAAGTCACTGAACCAACAACATCAAAAAGTCCGTCTAGAGTTACAGATCCATCTGCATTAGCTTCTAGGGTTTTCTTGGACCACTGCAATGCAGACATTTTATTATAATCAGCATCTCCATCCTCAATTTTAACAAATTCATCTATTTGAACAGTGTCATGTTGTATGAGAGGAATAATCAGTGATAATGGGACATTGGCCAGTATGTCTCCGGATTGATTGCTGAGATCCTCTTCGCTTCCATTGAAGTCTTGTGTACACATGCGAAACTGGCTGGAAGGAATTCTCTCATCCTGGGAAAATGTCTCGTTAACATCATCATTGGGAAATGCCAGTCTCGCATGGTTACCGAGTGGAAAAGCAGAACTGACCACTTCTTGGGTTTCTGGTATAATGAAATCATCATCACCAACTGTACTGTTTTTCTTTGATTTTTTGCTGTAAAATGAAATATCTGTGGAGTTGTTTGTTCAGCTATAAATTGACGCCGTCAAAAATAAAATGACGCCGGGCGTTAAAAATAAATTGACACGACAAAAATAAATCGACGCCCAGGCGTCAAAAATAAAATGACGCTCGGGCGTCAAAAATAAAATGACGCCCGGGCGTCAAAAACAAAATGACGGATGTCAAAAATAAAATGAAGACCGGGCGTCAAAAATAAAATGACGCCCGGGTGTCAATTTTTAACAAAAAAACGTTATGAAAACAGATAGACGGCGTTATAAAAACAAAACAAATAATACAAAAAAAAAATACACATGAAATCAAATTTTAGCAGATATATCAATGTATGCTTTTCATGAGAGGCTCCAAAGATTGCTGCATCACAGAAACTAATTGCGGTTACTACTTTGACTTCCTGACTTGCACGTCGGTATCTGTTTCTGTTTCTGTTAAATCAATTACTTCTTCATTATCTCGACTTGATTTTGTGTTTGATGTATTTTAAGCAGGTTTTTCTTCCTTTACCACCTCTTCTTTTCGCACATCTTTTTAACATGTTCTTTTATTTTCTCCTGATTATTGTTTTAAGATTTTACTACTTCAGCATTTCGTTTGGCAGCCCTTGATCTGCTTGATTTAGCTTCAACTTTTTTTGGCGGTTCTTCAACAACTTTCCGTCATGTTCTTGTTCTTCTTTTACTCACGGATTCCTTTGATGATTCGATTTTTTGGTCTTAAGATTCTTTTGATGTGTTTACACTTGCGGAAGAAGATGTATGAGCTGCACGGGAGTCTCTAGAGGCAGGTCGCGTTTTCTTTTTACTGGTTTCTTTAATGGCACTTGAGTTTTTATTGGAATTGGAACCATTTGTTAAACTATGATTTTTTGAATGTCTGTCGGTACTAGAGTCCTTTTTGGCTAAATCCGTCGACTTTAGAATACTGGAATTCTTTTCAAGACTAGAATTTTTGGAAAAAAATAAATTTTCCACAGGAATTGGATCAATTACAGAACTAGAATCTTTTGAAATATTTGAGCTTTTTTCTGCTGTTTTAGAATTTGTTTCGATGACTTTTTCGGTTTCGAGATCTCCTTTTTTATTTCTATCTTTTTCTGACTTACTGTCTTTTTCAATCTTATATAGATTGTGGTTTTTAGAGTCTTTTCGTTCTTCATCAGTTGCGTCTAGTTTTTGCTCCTTTATATCAGTGGTTAACATCATTTTTCTTCCTTCCCTTTTTCTTGCTTCCATTTGTATCGACTTCTTCATTTGATTTTGATGTCGATCTACGCCGATAAGATCCACTTTATAAGTTATTTCGAACTTTTCACTTGGAGCTTTGTTCACAGATTCTGACCTTGTTTCTCTTCTTTTTGGAAATCAATAAAAGAATCCTGGCTCTAATCCGAATCCATGTCATTTGGATCATTCTCATCGCCAAAAAGCGCCTTGTTACGTTTCTCCAATACGATATTTCTCCAGTTCACCTCGGCTTCCTTTTGTAATTGAGAATCCTTTGATCCTTCCTTGCCCAAACAATTAGGTGTCAGCAAAAAGTTATCGATGCTTACAGCCGGATTATTTGAATAATAAGTTTTGGGAACAACAACTGGAATTCGGAAGTTATTTTCAGGATTAGGTTTAGGTTTTGTATCCGAAGCAATAGTTTCGTCTTGCTTTGGAGGACTTGGTGGTTTATTTTGTGGTGTTATAGAAGAAGCTTCATTACATGCTTGCGGCTGAACAGCTTTATCTAGGGATTGACGCATTTTTTTTTAACCAACAAGAGTTGATGAAAAAGCATTAGTGATGATGATGATTGGCGATGGAACATGCTCATCCTTTAGAAAGACCTGCGTAGGACTAGGAGGAAGATCGTCCTCATACATAGCCGCTGCAGAGGCAGGTGATTTTTGTGGTGCTTGAGGTTTTGGTTATACTTGAGGTTTTGGTGAAAATTGGGGCAAGGCAAACCCATGATCTTTTCCTGAAACTTGTAATTTTATTGAAGAGCTTGGTTTATCATTACCGATAGATGACAAAATCTGATTTCTTATCAGAGGTAGAGGTACGGGTTTAGGTTTAATTGTTGATGGCGCAAAACCTTGCGTCTCGGCCAACAAATCATAGTCATCTTCCGGTGCAGGGAGTGCCAAGGAAGGCTTTGATATTGATTGGTTATTGGAAATGGGTATGAAAAAATCCTGAGTCATAGGATTTCTGGTTGACTGTTTTCTAAGTTCTTCTCTTTTGCAATATCTTCAACCTTCTCTTTAATCTCATCAATATTTGCTGTTGCGATAGGTTGTTCAGGTTCATTGAGATTTATAGCCATATCAAAATATTTGTCTTCTTCTAGGGTCTCTTCTTTTGACAAATTCATCTGTTCTGCATTTAAATCATTTGATTTTGTTTGTGAGATTGCTTTGTCTGCACTCTTTCGAATTAAATCAGAAGTCACTGAACCAACAACATCAAAAAGTCCGTCTAGAGTTACAGATCCATCTGCATTAGCTTCTAGGGTTTTCTTGCACCACTGCAATGCAGACATTTTATTATAATCAGCATCTCCATCCTCAATTTTAACAAATTCATCTATTTGAACAGTGCCATGTTGTATGAGAGGAATAATCAGTGATAATGGGACATTAGCCAGTATGTCTCCGGATTGATTGCTGAGATCCTCTTCGGTTCCATTGAAGTCTTGTGTACACATGCGAAACTGGCTGGAAGGAATTCTGTCATCCTGGGAAAATGTCTCGTTAACATCATCATTGGGAAATGCCAGTCTCGCATGGTTACCGAGTGGAAAAGCAGAACTGACCACTTCTTGGGTTTCTGGTATAATGAAATCATCATCACCAACTGTACTGTTTTTCTTTGATTTTTTGCTGTAAAATGAAATATCTGTGGAGTTGTTTGTTCAGCTATAAATTGACGCCGTCAAAAATAAAATGACGCCCGGGCGTTAAAAATAAATTGACACGACAAAAATAAATCGACGCCCAGGCGTCAAAAATAAAATGACGCTCGGGCGTCAAAAATAAAATGACGCCCGGGCGTCAAAAACAAAATGACGGGTGTCAAAAATAAAATGAAGACCGGGCGTCAAAAATAAAATGACGCCCGGGTGTCAATTTTTAACAAAAAAACGTTATGAAAACAGATAGACGGCGTTATAAAAACAAACAAATAATACAAAAAAAAAATACACATGAAATCAAATTTTAGCAGATATATCAATGTATGCTTTTCATGAGAGGCTCCAAAGATTGCTGCATCACAGAAACTAATTGCGGTTACTACTTTGACTTCCTGACTTGCACGTCGGTATCTGTTTCTGTTTCTGTTAAATCAATTACTTCTTCATTATCTCGACTTGATTTTGTGGTAGATGTATTTTTAGCAGGTTTTTCTTCCTTTACCACCTCTTCTTTTCGCACATCTTTTTTAACATGTTCTTTTATTTTCTCCCGATTATTGTTTAAATTCACTTAAGATTCCGACGTGCTTTTAAGTCGGGTTACTCTCGGCGAAGGTTTTTTATCACCACTTTGTTTACTGTTAACATTCAGCCCATTTAATTAATTATTTTCGAAGTCCTTGATCTGCTTGATTTAGCTTCAACTTTTTTTTGGCGGTTCTTCAACAACTTTCCGTCGTGTTCTTGTTCTTTTACTCACGGATTCCTTTAATGATTCGTTTTTTTGTCTTAAGATTCTTTTGATGTGTTAACACTTGTTGAAGAAGATGTATGAGCTGCACGAGAGCCTCAAGAAACAGGGCGCGTTTTCTTTTCTCTGGTTTCTTTAATGGCATCTTTATTGTTATTGGAATCATTTGTTGAACTATGATTTTTTGAATGTCTGTCGGCACTAAAGTCCTTTTTGGCTAAGTTCGTCGACTTTACAATACTGGAATTCTTTCCAAGCTAGAATTTTTGTAAAAAATTAAATTTTTCACGAGAATTGGATCAATTACAGAATTAGCATCTTTTGAAATATTTGAGCTTTTTTCTGCTGATTTAGAATTTGTTTCGATATTTTTGTATTTTTCGGTTTCAATATCTCCTTTTTTATTTCTAACTTTTTTTGATTTTCAATCGTATATAGTTCGTGGTTTTTAGAGTCTTTTGGTTCTTTATCAGTTGCGTCTAGTTTTTGCTCCTTTATATCAGTGGTTTTGACATCATTTATCTTCCTTCCACTTTTCTTGCTCCCATTTGTATCGACTCCTTCATTTATTTTTGATGTCGATCTACGCCGAGTTGTTCTTCCTCCACGCAATACCTCTTCACCTCCTTTCGATGTCGATTTACGACGTTTTTTTTTTCCAAGCACCACCTCTTCCTCTACTTTTAGTGTCGATTTTCGTCGTGTTATGCATCCACCCTTAACCTCTTGCTGCACTTTATTATTTTTTTCGAACTTTTCACTTGGAGCTTTGTTCACAGATTTTGACCTTGCTTCTCTTCTTTTTGGCAAAAAATCAATAAAAGAATCCTGGCTCTCATCCGAATCCATGTCATTTGGATCATTCTCATCGCCAAAAAGCGACTTGTTACGTTTCTCCAATACGATATTTCTCCAGTTCACCTCGGCTTCCTTTTGTAATTGATAATTCCTTGCCCAAACAATCAGGTGCCAGCAAAAAGTTATCGATGCTTACAGTCGGATTTTTTGAATAATTAGTTTTGGGAACAACAACTGGAATTCTGAAGGTATTTTCAGGAGTAGTTTTAGGTTTTGTATCTGAAGCAATAGTATCGTCTTGCTTTGGAGGAGTTGGTGGTTTATTTTGTGGTGTTATAGAAGAAGCTTCAGTACATGCTTGCGGCTGAATAGCTTTATCTAGGGATTGACGCATTTTTTTAACCAAATCTGGGGCAATAATTTCGTCCATTTCATCATCGTCAGAATCAAGAAGTTTATTAAATTTAGAATAGTTTTAAACTTAGACAATTTAAATCTTAGACAATTGCATTCCGCAATCAACAAGAGTTGATGAAAAATCATTAGTGATGATTGGCGGTGGAAGGACCTGCGTATGAGGAAGGTCGTCCTCATACATAGACGCTGCAGAGGCAGGTGATTTTTGTGGTGCTTGAGGTTTTGGTGATACTTGAGGTTTTGGTATTTGTTTTCATATGAAAAAAACAGCGGAATTTTTTTTTTTTTTTCATTTTTAAATTTGGTGGTTTGGGTTGAAAATTTTGAATTCGGCGATTTTTTGGCGATTTAAATTTTAATTTTGGCGATTTCGCTTCTTAAAACGTGACAACCCTGAGCCAGAGTAGAAACGATTATGATCAGTGTGCTATGTGCTTGGATTTGGGCATGCAATGAGGAGGGTCATGGTGCAGTGTACGATATTTTGCAGGGCATTACAACAACAATTCCTGTACGTTGTTCAGTGGTGTAGAATCTTTTTTATTGGCAGTTTTCTCAATTCAGTGTCGTGAAAGTATACACACGCGCCCTGTGTTTTGAAAAAAGCTCGCCCATAAGCCCTGTACTGAGAATTTTTGTTGAACAGAGTATAGGAACCTTTTTTTTTGCACTTGCCACGATCAAGACAAAATAACTAGACACAAGAGTGCCGAATCAAGAACAAATTCTTAATCGCTCACAAAAAAAACACATATATAAAACACAAGTAGGTACATACCTAATTCTTCTCTCGCAACCCTTTTTTGTTTATATCTATCAGAAACCAGTTACCTAGCCAAATAAACCAAATTAAAACATTAATGCATCTCTTTCCTTCCACTGCCAGAAGTCAAACTTCAATACGACATGCAACCATGCAAGTGTTTTTTTTTTTTTCTTAAGTAGGCTTTTTTCCCTTATAAAATATATGCTCCAACAAGAGATCTTCGAGTAAATAATATATTTTTTGAACCTTTTCATAGGGTAAAATATGGTCTTAATGAGCCAATAACAAGGTGCCGTAGAAAGGCCAACTCAGTTGCTAATCATATTGACTTCCATAGCAATATTAGTCGTGATACCTTAAACTCTGGTGGTTAGGTGTTATATTTTTTTTAAGTATTTATGTAGTTTTAGGTATTTATACAAACTTGTAAGGTATCGCATGTTCCTTATAATTTATTCAGTAGTCTTTAAGAAATATCACGCAAAAGGAAAAAAATTGAAACTATAAAATTTTATAATATTTTAAAAATCCTTATTAAGGTCGTGTCCCCAAAATATTTGGACCATGCCCCGCTGTAGGCTCCTCTCAGATTCAGTTTTGTCTAGATGGTTTGCAACGGCATCAAAATAAAATCCAAAAAAAAAATTATGGGCGGCCACGACCAAATTGTAACCGTGGATCGCCAAGTTAATTTTCATTATTTTTTTCTCTTCGAAAATAAACTCACTCCGTTGCTAACTGTTTTCTTTTGTAAGCAATGGGGCACCGACCCAATTCGCGTTATTTTAATCGGTTATAGCACACAAATTTCGGTTTGCTCTGGTAAAATAAAAAAAACTATTAGCCCTGTTTTTTTGTTTTTATGCGACGAAGCACTCTCACCTTGTTTGCCCCCTTTTTTGTTTAACTTCTACTTTTTACACCTAAGAAATGTTTGCTATTAAATTTCTACCCTGCACTATTTTTATTTTTTATTTGTTTAAATTTAAATCCGAACCAAGATTAACTCACCCTATTTGATCTCTCTTTTGGTCTTTTTCTCGATTTGAATCCAACGGTGGACGTTTATTTCAAATTTTATTATTATTCTTTTTTTTGCACTAGGGTTCAAAATTTTACTATACCACTTGGAACAAAGTACAAATTGTAAAATAAAGTTGCACTGCCTAAGGACTTTTGTCTCCCGAAAACTATGCGACACACTCAGGCTGGTGACATTACAATGTTAAATGATTTCTTTTTCTATGTACTTTGTAGTTCTGTAGTTAATACCGCTTTTCGTTAAAAGCTACCACCACCCTTACTTGCTCACATCCTCCGCTCCCCAACTGTACCGCCTGAAAGTATTTGTAACGATTTTCTCTCGTATTACCTTCCTCCGCACCAACCTTCAAACATACCTTTAAAGTTTGAACAATTCAATCTTTGTATATACAAAGATTCAATCAATTATTACTATTTACCGCATAACGCAACCCTAATCTACATTCGAACATTAACAGAAACTATTGTGACCTAGCCTTTACTTCAAATTCACATTCAAATATAAATAAAAGCCTAAGAGTTTGCATTATAAATAATGTGCAATAATTCCCAAAATGTACTTAATATTCTAATTTTAAAAAAATTCTGCAAAAAGATTTATTTTTTATAAGTGATTTTTTATAATACAAATTCTATATACTACTGAAATACATCAGCCAAGTAGAAGACTTAGCATTATTTAATTAGACTTGTTAATTATTGATTCAATATAGTTTTTAACGGTCTATAGTCCATACAAATTGGTGTTTCGTCCCGGCGTTCACACTTAGAGATTTATTTCTTGTTTTTAACTTTGACTGTAAATTGACTGAACACTTATCTCTTTGTTTAAGCTTATACTTTAGTTAATTTTAATTAATTTAACTTATTTATTCATTAAAAAAAAGTGATACTGAAATAAAGATACATATATGTATGTAGCTATCTAAAAAATAAATTTAATTTAATCAAAATTAATTTATTTTTGTTACAATTAATTTAAAAACAGTAAGAACCTATTTCTTTTGCACATGAAAATTATTTAAATAAAACTAAAAGTTAAAACAACGCAAATATGTTTTATTTTTTTCTCAATTTAAAAGGATTTCGTTTGATTTGGCTATTATATTAAATAATTTTTCAAGGCGACTTTTTTTTCTCGGGACCCCTATTTTTGCGACTTCTTCAAATATCTCAGCGGCAACACTGACCAAAACCCATTCTCTAGTCGATACGTTCCACTTACTATTACTATGCCTATAGTAGTATTTGTCATGCGCATCGTATCTCTGTCCTGTCATCTCGTCTAGGTTTGTGTTATTTTGTTTCTCCCCGCGTTTTTTGTGTAAATTATTTTGTAAGTTTTTATTCTAGTCTAGTGTATTGTTATATTCGTTTGTAAATAAGTGTTATTAAATGTGCGTATTCGTTGCATTTGTTCTAACTTGTGTTTCTTTTCGTTTTTTCAGTAAAAAAAATCGAGTAGCAGTACCACTCAGCGGCATATGCACCAAGAAGAATTTCACCAGGGTATGTACTTGCAGGTAAGATTTATTCTATTTTTACAATTTTTTTTTGTTTGATATTAATGATTTTGTTTTCCTCTATTTTCAGACGAATGTAACAAGAGGTATGGGTTTAGGTTTAATTGTTGATGGCGCAAAAACTTGCGTCTCGGGCAACAAATCATAGTCATCTTCCGGTGCAGGAAGTGCCAAGGAAGGCTTTGATATTGATTGGTTTTTGGAAATGAGTTTGAAAAACACCTGAGTCATAGCATATTCGATTTCTGGTTGACTGTTTTCTAAGTTCTCCTCTTTGGCAATATCTTCAACCTTCTCTTTAATCTCATCAATATTTTCTGTTGTGGTAGGTTCTTCAGGTTCATTGAGATTTACAGCCATATCAAAATATTTGTTTTCTTCTAGGTTCTCTTCTTTTGACAAATTCATCTGTTCTGCATTTAAATCATTTGTTTTTGTTGCCAGTGGTTCAGGTTCTTCAGGAATTACAAAATATCAGGTGTACTGGTTTGTGAGATTGCTTTGTCTGCACTCTTTCGAAATAAATCAAAACTCTATGAACCAACAACATCAAAAAGTCCGTCTGGAGTAACAGATCCATCTGCATTATCTTTCAGGGATTTCTTGGACCACTGCAATGCAGACATTTCATTATCATCAGCATCTCCATCCTGAATTTTTACAAATTCATCTATTTGAACAGTGTCATGTTGTATAGGAGGAATAATCAGAGATAATGGGACATTAGCCAGTATGTCTCCGGATTGATTGCTGAGATCCTCTTCGCTTCCATTGAAGTCTTGTGTACACATGCGAAACTGGCTTGAAGGAATTCTGTCATCCTGGGAAAATGTCTTGTTGACATCATCACTGGGAAATGCAAGTCTCGCATGGTTAGCGAGTGGAATAACAAAACTGACCCCTTCTTGGGTTTCTGGTAAAAAGAAATCATCATTACAAACTGTACTGTTTTCCTTTGATTTGTTGCTGTAAAATGAAATATCTGTGGAGTTGTTTGTTCTACTATAAAATGACGCACGGGCGTCAAAAATAAATTGACTTATTGATTTATTTTTGACGCCTGGGCTTCAAAAATTAATTGACTTATTGATTTATTTTTGACACCCGGGCGTCATTTTATTTGTATAATGGGACATTAGCCAGTATGTCTCCGGATTGTTTGCTGAGATCCTCTTCGCTTCCATTGAAGTCTTGTGTACACATGCGAAACTGGCATGAAGGAATTTTTGTCATCCTGGGAAAATGTCTCGTTAACATCATCACTGGGAAATGCAATTCTCGCATGGTTAGCGAGTGCAATAGTAGAACTGACCCCTTCTTGGGTTTCTGGTATAAAGAAATCATCATCACAATGATTTGATGCTCTAAAATGAAATATCTGTGGAGTTGTTCGTTCTGCTATAAATTGACGGCCGGGCGTCAAAAATAAAATGATGCCCAGGCGTCAAAATAAAATGACGCCCGGGCGTCAAAAATAATTTGACGTCCGGGCGTCAAAAATAAATTGACTTATTGATTTATTTTTGACGCCTGGGCTTCAAAAATAAATTGACTTATTGATTTATTTTTGATACCCGGGCGTCATTTTATTTTTGAGTTCCGGGCGTCAATTTATTTTTGACGCGTCAATAATGTTTCATTAAAGTTAGTTTTCACCACTTAAGTGTCGTGCCGAAATTGTCATCATTTTATTCCATAGTTTGTAGAATCACCCGTATATATACCTACCTAGGTAGGTACCATTTTTTATATTTTTTTTCTAGGTAATAATAATTAAAAAAAAAACATCAAGAAAAACAAAATGAAATGAAAAGGAGCTAAAAGCATCGCTTACCCATTTTTTCCGATTTAAATTCTTCCTCTTTTGATTCTTAGAGAAATTGGTACTTACTACTTACCTACGTTCGTACGTATGTAATTGAACCTATCTATCTTACCTAACACAACTAAATTAAATCTACGCAGTTACCTACATATGTATGTATGTACCTACATTTACATTTGAATACCTAAGTAAGTAGGTACATGCCTTTTTTTGCACTTGCCACGATCAAGACAAAATAACTAGACACAAGAGTGCCGAATCAAGAACAAATTCTAAATCCCTCACAAAAAAAAAAAACAGAAAAAAAAACACAAATACTACTTAATTCTTCTCTCGCAACCCTTTTTTAAATATATCTACCATAAACCAGTTACCAAGCCAAATAAACCAAAATAAAACATTAATGCATATCTTTTCTTCCTGTTCCTAGTTCCTACTGAAAAGTCAAACTTCAATACGACATGCAACCATGCAAGTGTTTTTTTTTCTAATTTTTTTTAGGTATTATAACAAACTTGTAAAGTTCGCATGTTGCTTATAATTTATTCAGTAGTCTTTAAGATTATATATTTTTTTCTGTAAATGTATATCTGCTTGATATGGAAGAAATAAATAAATATGCATACCTACATTGTATATAAATTTTATATACAATGCTTCTGTGGAAAACAAATACAGAAAACAGAAACTTGGAAAGGATTTACAAGAAGGTTAAACTGCACAACAAAAAAACTTTACGTGAAATAAAAACATGCTGCTCCAAGAGTAAAATTGTTTTTCAAATTTCTTTTCCCTACTCTCTTATTCTAAACTATAAATTCCCGGGAATTTTGTTCCCTTTTCCTTATTCTAAGCAAATGTCGAATATGAGAAATAATACTACGAGAAAAAAGCTGGCATTCTTAATGTCCACAAAATAGAAAATGTAAATATATTTGATGTGACGAGCATTTTAATTTTACTATTGCAAAAATGTAAATGTAGACCTTAGCTTTTCTATGCGTCCATCCGTCCTAGATTAAAATTATCTTGATTCTCTTTAGAACTACTAATAGGCCAGTCGGCAGTTTTGATTTTTTTTTACAAGAACATACCGCTCAAATTTTATGATTGAAAATTTTCGACGCTTTAACTCCGAAAATATAAATCCTACAAAAAAACTTTGTATGAAGAAAATAAATATAATTTTGTTTTGTATTAATTTATATGTAAGCAAAAATTGTACAATATAAGTTCTACGCGCTTTTTTAAATGGCGGCTAAAGCACAATACTTACAGTACAGCTGTGCCGTTTGTTTTTTTTTCAATACTCATAATAACCCGTCTACCAATTTCAATCATAAAATTTGAGCGGTATGTTTTGAATTACGAAATATCGTTTTTGTCTCTGCCGACTGGCCAATACGAAGGCTTTTGTAAGAAAATGAACAAATTTTATGCCATTTTCCTATTTAAGCGAATTAGCAAATGTGCTGGAAGATAGAATTCCTTTTGGACAGCGTCAAAAATAAAATGACGCCCGGGTCAATCGGTACCAAAGGTGATTATCAACATTTCCTGATACCAAATAAAATTTCGTATCATCTTGAGAGAAGTAGATTTAGCCAGTTGAAGAGAATCTCGCATAACAAATTTATGTCGGATTTGAAAATTTGGTTCGTCAAATAGATATTTGTGAAATCCTACATCGTAGATCTCATGGTTATAACTTATTTTAACCAATCAACCTTCACAACTGGTACACCTCGAGCTATTGCAACCAAAACTTTTTATGTTCGATTGCCAGCTTCCACAATTAATACATCACAATCTTTTGTATCTTCAGTGTATTCCCAAACTCTTCCAGAATATCGAACTAGAGCTTTCTCTTGGCTTTTCCTCTTCTTGGCTGTTTTTTTAGGGGCAGTTTTGTCTTCTTTTTGAGTTTCTGTTAAATCAATTACTTCTTCATTATCTCGACTTGATTTTGTGGTAGATGTATTTTTAGCAGGTTTTTCTTCCTTTACCACCTCTTCTTTTCGCACATCTTTTTAAACATGTTCTTTTATTTTCTCCCGATTATTGTTTAAATTCACTTAAGATTCCGACGTGCTTTTAAGTCGGGTTACTCTCGGCGAAGGTTTTTTATCACCACTTTGTTTACTGCTAACATTCAGCCCATTTAATTAATTATTTTCGAAGTTTTACTAGTAGATTTTACTACTTCAGCATTTCGTTTGGCAGCCCTTGATCTGCTTCATTTTGCTTCAACTTTTTTTGGCGGTTCTTCAACAACTTTCCGTCATGTTCTTGTTCTTCTTTTACTCACGGATTCCTTTGATGATTCGATTTTTTGGTCTTAAGATTCTTTTGATGTGTTTACACTTGCGGAAGAAGATGTATGAGCTGCACGGGAGTCTCTAGAGGCAGGGCGCGTTTTCTTGTTACTGGTTTCTTTAATGGCACTTGAGTTTTTATTGGAATTGGAACCATTTGTTAAACTATGATTTTTTGAATGTCTGTCGGTACTAGAGTCCTTTTTGGCTAAATCCGTCGACTTTACAATACTGGAATTCTTTTCAAGACTAGAATTTTTGGAAAAAAAATAAATGTTCCACAGGAATTGGATCAATTACAGAACTAGAATCTTTTGAAATATTTGAGCTTTTTTCTGCTGTTTTAGAATTTGTTTCGATGACTTTTTCGGTTTCGAGATCTCCTTTTTTATTTCTATCTTTTTCTGACTTACTGTCTTTTTCAATCTTATATAGATTGTGGATTTTAGAGTCTTTTCTCTCTTCATCAGTTGCGTCTTGTTTTTGCTCCTTTATATCAGTGGTTAACATCATTTTTCGTCCTTCCTTTTTTCTTGCTTCCATTTGTATCGACTTCTTCATTTGATTTTGATGTCGATCTACGCCGATAAGATCCACTTTATAAGTTATTTCGAACTTTTCACTTGGAGCTTTGTTCACAGATTCTGACCTTGTTTCTCTTCTTTTTGGAAATCAATAAAAGAATCCTGGCTCTAATCCGAATCCATGTCATTTCGATCATTCTCATCGCCAAAAAGCGCCTTGTTACGTTTCTCCAATACGATATTTCTCCAGTTCACCTCGGCTTCCTTTTGTAATTGAGAATCCTTTGATCCTTCCTTGCCCAAACAATTAGGTGTCAGCAAAAAGTTATCGATGCTTACAGCCGGATTATTTGAATAATAAGTTTTGGGAACAACAACTGGAATTCGGAAGTTATTTTCAGGATTAGTTTTAGGTTTTGTATCCGAAGCAATAGTTTCGTCTTGCTTTGGAGGACTTGGTGGTTTATTTTGTGTATTATAGAAGAAGCTTCATTACATGCTTGCGGCTGAACAGCTTTATCTAGGGATTGACGCATTTTTTTTTTAACCAACAAGAGTTGATGAAAAAGCATTAGTGATGATGATGATTGGCGATGGAACATGCTCATCCTTTAGAAAGACCTGCGTAGGACTAGGAGGAAGATCGTCCTCATACATAGCCGCTGCAGAGGCAGGTGATTTTTGTGGTGCTTGAGGTTTTGGTTATACTTGAGGTTTTGGTGAAAATTGGGGCAAGGCAAACCCATGATCTTTTCCTGAAACTTGTAATTTTATTGAAGAGCTTGGTTTATCATTACCGATAGATGACAAAATCTGATTTCTTATCAGAGGTAGAGGTACGGGTTTAGGTTTAATTGTTGATGGCGCAAAAACTTGCGTCTCGGCCAACAAATCATAGTCATCTTCCGGTGCAGGGAGTGCCAAGGAAGGCTTTGATATTGATTGGTTATTGGAAATGGGTTTGAAAAAATCCTGAGTCATAGGATATTCGATTTCTGGTTGACTGTTTTCTAAGTTCTTCTCTTTTGCAATATCTTCAAACTTTTCTTTAATCTCATCAATATTTGCTGTCTTTTGCAATATCTTCAACCTTCTCTTTAATCTCATCAATATTTGTTTTGTCTGCACTCTTTCGAATTAAATCAGAAGTCACTGAACCAACAACATCAAAAAGTCCGTCTAGAGTTACAGATCCATCTGCATTAGCTTCTAGGGTTTTCTTGGACCACTGCAATGCAGACATTTTATTATAATCAGCATCTCCATCCTCAATTTTAACAAATTCATCTATTTGAACAGTGTCATGTTGTATGAGAGGAATAATCAGTGATAATGGGACATTGGCCAGTATGTCTCCGGATTGATTGCTGAGATCCTCTTCGCTTCCATTGAAGTCTTGTGTACACATGCGAAACTGGCTGGAAGGAATTCTCTCATCCTGGGAAAATGTCTCGTTAACATCATCATTGGGAAATGCCAGTCTCGCATGGTTACCGAGTGGAAAAGCAGAACTGACCACTTCTTGGGTTTCTGGTATAATGAAATCATCATCACCAACTGTACTGTTTTTCTTTGATTTTTTGCTGTAAAATGAAATATCTGTGGAGTTGTTTGTTCAGCTATAAATTGACGCCGTCAAAAATAAAATGACGCCGGGCGTTAAAAATAAATTGACACGACAAAAATAAATCGACGCCCAGGCGTCAAAAATAAAATGACGCTCGGGCGTCAAAAATAAAATGACGCCCGGGCGTCAAAAACAAAATGACGGATGTCAAAAATAAAATGAAGACCGGGCGTCAAAAATAAAATGACGCCCGGGTGTCAATTTTTAACAAAAAAACGTTATGAAAACAGATAGACGGCGTTATAAAAACAAAACAAATAATACAAAAAAAAAAATACACATGAAATCAAATTTTAGCAGATATATCAATGTATGCTTTTCATGAGAGGCTCCAAAGATTGCTGCATCACAGAAACTAATTGCGGTTACTACTTTGACTTCCTGACTTGCACGTCGGTATCTGTTTCTGTTTCTGTTAAATCAATTACTTCTTCATTATCTCGACTTGATTTTGTGGTAGATGTATTTTTAGCAGGTTTTTCTTCCTTTACCACCTCTTCTTTTCGCACATCTTTTTTAACATGTTCTTTTATTTTCTCCCGATTATTGTTTAAATTCACTTAAGATTCCGACGTGCTTTTAAGTCGGGTTACTCTCGGCGAAGGTTTTTTATCACCACTTTGTTTACTGTTAACATTCAGCCCATTTAATTAATTATTTTCGAAGTTTTACTAGTAGATTTTACTACTTCAGCATTTCGTTTGGCAGCCCTTGATCTGCTTGATTTAGCTTCAACTTTTTTTGGCGGTTCTTCAACAACTTTCCGTCGTGTTCTTGTTCTTTTACTCACGGATTCCTTTAATAATTCGTTTTCTTGTCTTAAGATTCTTTTGATGTGTTTACACTTGCGGAAGGAGATGTATGAGCTGCACGAGAGCCTCAAGAAACAGGGCGCGTTTTCTTTTCTCTGGTTTCTTTAATGGCATCTTTATTGGAATTGGAATCATTTGTTGAACTATGATTTTTTGAATGTCTGTCGGCACTAGAGACCTTTTGGCTAAGTTTGTCGACTTTACAATACTGGAATTCTTTCCAAGCTAGAATTTTTTTAAAAAATTAAATTTTTCACGAGAATTGGATCAATAACAGAATTAGCATCTTTTGAAATATTTGAGCTTTTTTCTGCTGATTTAGAATTTGTATCGATATTTTTGTATTTTTCGGTTTCAATATCTCCTTTTTTATTTCTAACTTTTTTTGATTTTCAATCGTATATAGTTTGTGGTTTTTAGAGTCTTTTGGTTCTTTATCAGTTGCGTCTAGTTTTTGCTCCTTTATATCAGTGGTTTTAACATCATTTATCTTCCTTCCATTTTTCTTGCTCCCATTTGTATCGACTTCTTCGTCTATTTTTGATGTCGATCTACGCCGAGTTGTTCTTCCTCCACGCAATACCTCTTCACCTCCTTTCGATGTCGATTTACGACGTGTTTCTTTTTTTTCCAAGCACCACCTCTTCCTCTACTTTTAGTGTCGATTTTCGTCGTGTTATGCATCCACCCTTAACCTCTTGCTGCACTTTATTATTTTTTTCGAACTTTTCACTTGGAGCTTTGTTCACAGATTTTGACCTTGCTTCTCTTCTTTTTGGCAAAAAATCAATAAAAGAATCCTGGCTCTCATCCGAATCCATGTCATTTGGATCATTCTCATCGCCAAAAAGCGACTTGTTACGTTTCTCCAATACGATATTTCTCCAGTTCACCTCGGCTTCCTTTTGTAATTGAGAATTCCTTGTCCAAACAATCAGGTGCCAGCAAAAAGTTATCGATGCTTACAGTCGGATTTTTTGAATAATTAGTTTTGTTAACAACAACTGGAATTCTGAAGGTATTTCAGGAGTAGTTTTAGGTTTTGTATCTGAAGCAATAGTATCGTCTTGCTTTGGAGGAGTTGGTGGTTTATTTTGTGGTGTTATAGAAGAAGCTTTAGTACATGCTTGCGGCTGAACAGCTTTATCTAGGGATTGACGCATTTTTTTAACCAAATCTGGGACAATAATTTCGTCCAGTCAGAATCAAGAAGTTTATTAAATTTAGAATAGTTTTAAACTTAGACAATTTAATTCTTAGACAATTGCATTCCGCAATCAACAAGAGTTGATGAAAAAACATTAGTGATGATTGGCGGTGGAAAGACCTACGTATGAGGAAGGTCGTCCTCATACATAGACGCTGCAGACGCAGGTGATTTTTGTGGTGCTTCAGGTTTTGGTGATACTTGAGGTTTTGGTATTTGTTTTGATATGAAAAAAACAGCGGAATTTTTTGTTTTTCATTTTTAAATTTGGTGGTTTGGGTTGAAAATTTTGAATTCGGCGATTTTTTGGCGATTTAAATTTTAATTATGGCGATTTCGCTTCTTAAAACGTGACAACCCTGAGCCAGAGTAGAAACGATTATGATCAGTGTGCTATGTGCTTGGATTTGGACATGCAATGAGGAGGGTCATGGTGCAGTGTACGATATTTTGCAGGGCATTACAACAACAATTCCTGTACGTTGTTCAGTGGTGTAGAATCTTTTTTATTGGCAGTTTTCTCAATTCAGTGTCGTGAAAGTATACACACGCGCCCTGTGTTTTGAAAAAACCTCGCCCATAAGCCCTGTACTGACAATTTTTGTTCAACAGAGTATAGGAACCTTTTTTTTGCACTTGCCACGATCAAGACAAAATAACTAGACACAAGAGTGCCGAATCAAGAACAAATTCTAAATCGCTCACAAAAAAAAACAGAAACAGAACACAAGTACATACTTAATTCTTCTCTCGCAACCCTTTTTTGTTAATATCTACCAGAAACTAGTTACCTAGCCAAATAAACCAAAATAAAACATTAATGCATACATAACAATTACTCTGGATACTTTTATGTATTTTTTTAAGGATTTAATATGTATTTTGTGTATACTTTATATATGTTACAATTTTAATAAGAAAACATAATGATTTATAAGATATTTTGTGTTTTATATTAGTCCCCGTAAAAAAAATTAAGTCCCCCGAACACTTAATTTTTAAAAATGCCCATAAAACTGATAATTTTAAATTTTTTGACTGGCTGTTTTGTGGTAAGTGAAAGGACGTTCTAATGTTTCATTAAATTAAGTTTTTACCACTATTTGCTTCAAAAAATGTCGTGTCGAAATTATCATCATTTTATTCCATAGTTTGTAGAATCACCCGTATATATACATACCTACCTTACCTAGGTAGGTACCTTTTTTTGATTTCTTTTATGGGTAATGATTATTAAAAAAAAAAAAAACAAGAAAAAATAAATTAAATGAAAAGGAGCTTAAAGCATCGCTTCCCATTTTTTCCGATTTAAATTCTTTCTCTTTTGATTCTTAGAGAAATTGGTACTTACTATTTACCTACCTTACGTATGTAATTGCACCTACCTACCTTATCCAACAAAATTAAATTAAATCATATGCATGTAACTTCTTACATTTGAATACCTTAGTAGGTACCTATACTCTGTTCAACAAAAATTGTCAGTACAGGGAAGATAGGACGTTTGTATCTCTGTCTGGTCGCATTGGATTGCATATACCTATTTCAAGTAAAAGCTCTCATAGGGTTTCCGTACTTTGCATTATATCTCACCTTAATTATTTCTGTTCTCAAAAGCTTGAAAACAGAAAGCTATTTTATAAAAACCACTGAAAAAGCTCTTTTGTATTGCTTTCAATGGGTAAGGTAACTCTGTTGGAATATTTATTTTTTTAGCTCACACAGCCAGAGCAGGGTTGTCAGATTATGCGATTTATCGCCAGATGTGCGATTTGAAATTTCATTTGGCGACACGAAAATCGGTTTGGCGATGTACCTCAAAAAAGGCGATATAATTAGTTTTTGGCGATTTAAATTTTTTGAATCGAAATCCTAATATTCTTTTCTCAAATTCACATCCTTATAACCTTACATCTTTTTCATCGCTAATTGTGGTGGGGGGGATGATTTAAGCAGTGGAGGTAAAGAAAAGGGACCACGCCCTTGAAAAGACGATAGTGCGTTGGACTCACCTCAACCTGGTAATTGTGCTTACGGACACTTCTTCAGTAACCTGAAGACTAATCTGACTGAGCGGGGCAGACGCATGCACCAACCACTGATCTATCAAGCTCACCCAGCGGACGTTGCATGGAGCCACTCCTCCTACGGGCCCGGTGGAGAGATGATCTTTCCGGTGGGGGTAAATGAGGGGATCACGCCCTAAGAAGACAATGGTGCGCTTAACTCTCCTGAACCCGGTGTTAATATGCCGTCAGACAATTCTTCAATACCTTGATAGCTTCACCGAGTTAACTAGGCAGACACATACACCAACCTCTAAACTTTCAAACTCATCCACCAGACGTTGCACGGAGCCACTGCTCCTACGGGCCTGGTGGGGGGATGATTTAACCAGTGGGGGTAGGGGGGATCACGCCCTTAAAGGACAGTGATACGTTGATCTCTCCTAAAGCCGGTGATTGTGCCGACGACGTAGGTTTATATGACAGAACGGGGTAGACGCAGACACCAACCACTAATCTATCAAACTCACTCACCAGACGTTGAATGGAGCCACTGCTCCTACGGGCCTGGTGAGTGGATGATCTCTTCAGAGGGGGTAGAGGTAGAGATCACGCCCTTAAAAGACAACGGTGCGTTAACCTCTCCACAACCCGGTGATTATGCGCAAACAAACACTTCTCCAACACCTTAATGGGACCAACTTAACGAAGCTACCACATACACCAATCACTGATTTATCAAACTTACCCGCCAGACGTTGCATGGAGCCACTGCTCCTACGGGCCTGGCGGAGGAATGATTTACCTGTTGGGCGTAAGGGAGAGGTTCATGCTCTAAAAACACTATGGTGGGCTGGCCTCTCCTTTGCCCGGTGATTGTGTCGACGGACTCTCCTTATCTGACCTAACTGGGCAGTCGCTGGCACCAACCACTGATTTATCGAACCCAGCGCCAGACGTTGCATGGAGCCACTGCTTCTACGGGTCTGGTGTGGGGTTGATCAATTCAGTGAGGGTAAAAGAAAGGGACACGCCCTTAAAAGACAATTGACGCCCTCTACGGGCTATGTCATTGGATTTATCATAGGTTTCTTTTATGGGGATTAATCCCCAGGGTATCACAATGGATCTATACTGATCTAAGTGTGACGGTTACAAGATCAACTGTCAGCCCACTAACCTAACCTAACCGGACAATTTGATATTGTCAGTTTCGAAGGATGAAAATAGAGACACAGCTCTGATCGGATTACTGTTGAGTAAAAGGTTACATTAAAATCGTGTTTTGTGTGGCCATACTAACAGCCTTATTCTGGCAACCTCACTGATGCCTCACAAGTCACAATCACCCCATAACTCGAGATGAACTTACCTCATAAAAACTTAAAAATTATGATCTGCTCCTTGGCAGATCACAACTCACGTTGTTCTTGTGAGGTTTCTTATGAGGGCTTCCACAGAATACGAATTTGTGAGCGCCTTATACAAAAACAAACTCAAACAAAATTGTGACCTGTGAGCCTCACAACGGGCGAATAGGGCTGTAAATCTACTTCACGCTCACAAAGAAAATAATTTCGGTCTGTCCTACATCTTTTGTTCTTTTGCTTTATTATTATTATCTTCTGCACTAGACGCGATGAATGCGAACGGCGAACGAATTGCTGGACAAATACGAATAAGTACCTACATGCAGGTTAGTGGAGTTAATTATTTATTGTTTTTTTTTTTTTTTTTAAGTCCTCAATCTTTTAGGATAGAAAATCCGACAATGTACCAGTGAGCGCTAAAAAACGTAGATAATTGTTTTTTATTTAGCAATTCAACATAACCGATGATGAAATAACTCATGATATTTATTCAATAATAAATATGTATCCTGATAATACATTTACTGGAAGGAATATTGCACGAATCTTCCATGGTATACAAAGTCCTAGTTTGCCTGCTGTTATATATGGGGACTATGTTTACCTATATTGTAGAGGCAGTTTCTATAGAATTGTAAGGCTAGCTAATTCAGTAATTGTTAAGATGCGAACTTAGTTGTAAGTATTATTAGTTTTAAGTAGGTATAATGATCTCAGCGTTGCACATGTGGCGTTACATTTTTTTGTTTCACAAAAATGCAACCTTGAAATTTCACTCTCAACGCGCGCACAGAAATTTCACTTCAATAATAATTAATGGATATTAGGCTATATCGTTTTATTCATGATTTTGGATTATAATTGGTTTCAAATAAAAAAAAAACACAATCTCTAGGACCCAACAAATAAACTTTTCAATAACGACCACTTTAAAACGTACACACATAAATCCCGAAATTTTAATAATAATGCTTAAAATGTTTGAATTATAATTCCAAATTCAATTTAAGACTACTATACTATAATTACAACAAAACCAATAAACAAATATTTTATATTATTTTTTAAGGCCCATGCAATTGCATTACGATGGAAACAACTACTAACGCAATCAACAAAAATCTTTTCAAATCGGAACTAAAAATTTAAATCCGACGGATAATCGATGGAATTCTCCTGCATTTAGATACATTTAACGCTGTTCATCAACAAGAATAAACACCTCTTATCCAAAAGATATTAAATCCCATTGAGCTACTAAGCAATAGAAATAATTTCCGAACATCAAGTAATGAATACAAAATTTTTAACGATTTGAATAAAGAACAACTTGATATATTATTGAAAACTTACGAAAAAGCTATTGAAGATTCGAGCCCTAACACCTCACTAATCAATCGACCACAGGGAACTGGAAAATCTCTACTTATTTCAATATCTTGCCATTCAATTGGTCTATGGTAATGAGGTCCCTCCCACGGTTTTCACCTTGTAGTGGTGGGAGGGCTTACGATCGATCCTCCAACAACCCAGTTGTAGGATCGTTCAACCAAGAAACCCAATGCAGAGATGTTTATCTAATAGGAAAACTATGAATAAAGTTAATAAAGAATTTTCAAATCGAGTGGGGATGTACACTCAAGTGTCGGATGAAGTCAAGGCTGCCGGCGAGGGCTTGGCTTCGAAAGAAACTAAGTCGCCAGTGACTCAAATAATTTATACTGAAATCGATGATAAAACAATAGAAAAAACAACAACAACTGCGACGGAAGACTGCATTCCTTCTTGCAGTGACGGTGCCGGTGGGATTGATGAGGTGTTTTCTGAATACCTCATGGGTCTTACTAACTCTGAGGACGGACGGTGCTGTGGGAGCTGGCGGTGGAGAGATGGCGTCTGATGAGGAAAACCGTATCCTCAATGAAGACGACTATCAATCCTTCGCCAGTTCGGACAGCTCGGACGCAGACGTCACTGTGGCTGAAAACCCTCAGCGAACTCAAGGCGAATCTTTGGCCAAAACCCTGACACTGTCGGAAGCCAAGATAACTTCGACTCCAAATAAAGGGTCCGGTGAAGGTGAACCAACCAAAGTCTGTGTGGATTGCCCAGGGTCCTCTGGGACTGTGATGGCTTCCAATTCCGAAAATCGATGCCCGGCAAACGATGGGCCAAAACCGATCCAGGAAAAGGTGCATCCAAAAAAACAGAACAAGGAAGGGAATCTGGATCCAGATCTTAAAAGGATAGAGAATGCCAAGAGAGCCGTACGAAGATATGGCCAGAGCGACACAAAGAAGCTCAGTTTTAAGAACTAGAAGCGTTTGAGCTGGGCTCAAACTGAGACCAAGAGCAAGCCAGCTGTTGCAGTCAACTCAGACAAGATTCACGACAAAAATGAACCAACAGATCAAGGTACCTCCTCCTCCAGATTAACAATCCTATAGTGAGACCGGTTAAACGTCCTAATCACACAAGGGTCGAACAAGCCAGCACAAATAGTCAAAGAAAGAGGACCAGACATAATGTCTCGACAACCCCTCCAATGTCCGTCAACAAAAAGCATAAGGCGGCACATAATGCAGGTACGCTGGCTGATGTGGTAACACAGAATCTCCAAGTGGCCATCAAAAATGAGGGGAGTTCCGAAAGGTTGCTAACAACCGCGCAATGGGCTCAGGTGGAGGTGAAGATCCTCGAATGTATTAACACCGAGATACTTGCCTCTACCAGGTTTGTTCCGAAATTCAGGCCGTTGTCGACAATAAAAGGGTTTAAGATTTTATCCTGTAGAGACGAACCCACTCTGAAATGGCTTCGGGTTAAAATCTACGAGATGAAGGAACTACTTGCAAGGGTAACACTCAAAGTTGCCTATAAGAGTGAGCTTCCCACTAGACCCAAAATCCGCATCAATGTGCCGGGCCCAAAAATCGCCAAGGAATTGCTGGAAAACCTCCTGAGAGGTCAAAACTCTAGCTTTCCTAGTGGTGATTGGCAGGTTCTGGCAATGGAAGCGCCTACAAAAACGGGGCAAGAGGCCATAGTGATGCTGAATAGTGAAACGATGGCAATACTTCCCTCTAGAGGTTTCAAACTTATGGTTGGCATAAATGAGGTTAAAGTGCGACCGGTAACGGTAGCCAACTCACAAAACAAAAACAACAATAAAAATGATGAAAGTGCTACAACTAAACATACAGCACAGTAAGTTGGCCTCTGCCACCTTAACCTCCTTTTTGTCAAGAGACAATATTGATATAGTCCTAATACAAGAGCCATGGATCAACAGTGGCAGGATCTGCGGACTTAGGTCCAAGGATTACATTACCTATTTTGGTAAAGGGCCTACAGAAGGTAACTATCGTACATGTATAATAGCGAAAAAATTCATAAATATTTTCCTCTTATCCTCCCATAGCAATGCGGACATGACGACGGTAAAATGTGAAAGGAAAGGGGCCCCGCCCCTTATCTTAGCCTCCATCTATATGCCAAGTGATTCACCGAGGCCGCCGCCATCAGCTGCACTAGATGACCTGGTAACAACAACAGGTAAGAACGGTTGGGACCATCTAGTTGGTTGTGACGCAAACGCCCATCATCTACAATGGGGCAGTTCGGACACGAACGCAAGAAGTGAGTCACTTTTTGAATTTATCATTAAGAAAAATATGTTGATCTTAAATAGAGGTAACGAACCAACTTTCGTTACAAGAAACAGAAAGGAAGTGCTTGATGTGACGCTTTCCAATAACTCTGATTCCATTGCAATCAGTGACTGGAAGGTCTCAAGCAGTATAACATTCTGAGACCATAGAATGATAACATTCCGAGTTGAGCACGAGTTAGAAAATCCAAAGCCCTATAGAAATCCCAGGAAAACAAACTGGGACGCCTTTAACATAAAACTGGCATCATCTTTGGGCCATTATGAAAATAAACTGTTGGTGAACTGTTTAGATATTGAAACACATGTAAGTGAACTTATGTCAGCCATTATCAATGCCTACGAAAGTTCTTGTCCCATTTCCAAAAGAAAAGGCAAACTCAACCCGGTATGGTGGTCTAAAGAGCTGTCTATCTTAAGGAAAAAATCACGAGGGCTTTTCAACAAGGCTAAACATGCCTGCTGACTGGGATCTCTTCAAGATTAGCAAACATGAGTACAAAAATCGAACAACCTATGCAAAAAGAGCAGCCTGGCGGAAATTTTGTACAGAAATTGAGTCTACAAATGACGCTGCTAGGCTAAGGAAGGTCATGTCAAAGGAATACATTCCCCCGGGCTTTTTAAAAAGACCCGACAAAACCTGGACAGACTCCTGCTCCGAGACTTTAGAATCACTTATGAGCACTCACTTACCAGGATGTACAACTGATACATCTCCTGTGGACGAGGGCCTTAACATTAGTGACACTTCTAATATTGGTAAGTCCCGGTCTACATTGAACGATCTTTCCAGTGCCGATCTTTTGTTCGTGGGTGAAGGGAGTGAAAAGTGAGGGATAGGGATCAAATCGTTTGTACCAGAAAACTCGAACGATTTTTCCAGTCTATTTATGTTCTCTCTCTTCTCCTTTCCAGTTTTTTGTGTGTGTTCGGTGTCAGTGTGCCGTTCGTTTGATGGTGTGAGTGAATATCAATGAAAATTGAAGAGCACAGCAATAAAACAAGGTAGAAGAAAAGGAAAACATCTTATGGAAAAAATCGTTCTGTGTGTACATTTCACACGATTTCTGGAAAAATCTTCGTGGAAAAATCGGGCAATGTAGATCGGGACTAACCAAATTGTAGACTATAGGAAGGTGAGTTGGGCCATTGACTCCTTCTCAGCATACAAGTCTGCAGGGCCTGATGGTATAATTCCAATTATGCTCCAAAGCTCTAAAGATATAATTGTTCCAATTCTGGACATTTTTAGGGGATGTCTAAACATTACTTATATTCCCTCTAGTTGGAGAGAAGTCAATGTTATCTTCATTCCGAAAGCTGGCAAGCCCACTCATACTGAACCAAAAGACTTCAGACCAATAAGTCTGTCCTCCTTTCTTCTCAAGACCTTAGAAAGACTAATTGAATCGTATATTCGCTTAAAACTAAATGATGACTTACTCTTTCAGGCCCAACATGCTTATATGAAGGGCAAATCTGTTGAGACGGCGCTTCATGAAGTGGTCGGCACAATTGAACAATCAATTCATTTCAAGGAATTTACCTTGGTGGCATTTCTTGACATAGAGGGGGCCTTCAACAGCGTTGTTAACACTGCAATTCGTCAAGCCCTAGACTCTATCAGCATCGACCCAATACTTATTAACTGGATTGACCTCATGCTTAAATCAAGACTCGTAAATTCAGAAATGGGTGATAGTAAATTAAAAGTGAGGACGTGTAGAGGTACTCCACAGGGTGGAGTCTTGTCTCCTCTACTTTGGCTTCACGTCGTTAACCAAATTTTAATTAAATTAAGTCGAGGCGGTGTTAAGGTCGTCGTATATGCCGATGACATTGTGTTAATGGCAATTTGTTCCTACACTATGTGACCTCCTGCAAACAGCCCTTGACAAGCTCAGTAATTGGGCCGATAGTTGCGAACTTAACGTCAACCCACTAAAGACAGAAAAGGTTTTGTTTACAAGGAAGCGTAATATTCCACACTTAAACCCGCCCACCATTAACGGGGTTCCGCTACAGATTTCTTGGCGTGGTACTTGATCGTAAACTTAACTGGAAAGAAAATATAAAGGAAAGGGAGAAAAAAGCATGTGTAGCTTTCTATACTTGCAGCAGAATTTTTGGTAAAAGATGGGGACCTAGCCCCAAAACCATTCATTGGATGTACACAGCCATAATAAGGCCAATCCTAACATATGCCTGCTTGGTCTGGTGGCCAGCCCTAGAAAAGGAAACCAATCTAAAAACCATGACCAAAATTCAGAGACTAGCGTGTATTGGTACAACCAGTGCCATAAGGACCACTCCAACCGCAGCCCTAGAAACTTTCCTTGCACTAGCACCCGCTCGATTTGTTTACAAAAGAGTTGGCGGTAAAAAGTGCTATAAGACTTAAACAGTGCAATAATTGGAAAAGGGCCACTATGGTCATAGAATTATAACGAACTTTACTGACATAGACATTCAAACGGACTATCTTACACCGCACATAGATTTTAACCCAGTAGCTCTAATAGATATCCCAACAAGGGAACTCTGGAGAGAAAACCGGGTCCTAAATAGAAATCATGATTCGGTCTTCACGGAAGGTTCCAAAACAAACGAGGGCGTTGGGTCAGGCATCTATTCAGATGATCCACCTCTTAAAAGATCAATAAAACTTCCAAAGTTCTGCAGTGTCTTCCAAGTAGAAGTACTCGCAGTTTGCGAAGCAGCAAAACATCTTGTCACTTGTGAAGTAGCCAATAGGAATATTGATATCTTCATAGACAGCCAGGCGGCGATAAAAGCTATCTCCTCAATCATCACAAAGTCCAAACTGGTGGTTCGTTGCCGTAACGAGCTTAAAATGCTTAGCGCAACAAACACAGTTACCCTTGGATGGGTCCCGGGACATAGTGATATTAACGGAAACGAAATAGCAGATGATCTGGCCAAAATCGGGTCTTCTCTAGACCCGAGCCAAACAGACAACTCGGTTTTTATGCCACTGGAGCAAGAAAAGAGTAGAATTCACCAGAAATTTCTTGTGGCCGCAGATGTCAGATGGTCATCAATCGACACTTGTCGGGTTTCAAGAAATCTTTGGCCAAATATTTCGCGTAAAAAAACAGAATACATACTAAAGATAGGCAGACCTTATTTATCCCTACTTGTTGGAATCCTTACGGGACACAACTCGATGGGTACCCACATGAGCAGAATGGGCATTAGCACATCTGACTTATGTAGAGGGTGTCAGGATGAAGAGGGCTCTTATCGCTTTCTTTGTGAATGCCCCAGCTTAGGGGCTAGTTATAGCTATCATTGAAAACCATCATTGAAAAAGTTAGCTGTTGATTTTGAGACCCTTCGAAAGTTTAATCATTAAATATTTTAATGCAGAAAGATAGCTTACGTCTTCAAAATTATTTCTCCTCCAAAAAAAAAACATTTTGACCAATATCTTCCCCATAACGTAACTTTTAATTTTTTCAATGATCATTGGTAAGGTAGTTCATCATTGGAAAATTAAAAGTCATTTTATGAGAAAAGTTGTGTCAAATTGAATTTTGTTTTACCAGTAAATAATTATTAAGTCAATAAACTTTACTTTGGCATCAAAATAATCATTTATTTTTTCTTCAAAATCTCTCAAAGTTGACTTTTAATGTTTTCAATGATGGTTTCCAATGATAGCTATAACTGGGCCCTTAGCCAGAACCAGAAAAGAAGCCCTCGGAGAATATTTTTTCGATGAACTGGGCGACATCTCAACCTTGCCACTGAAAAATATCTTAAAATTCACTCAGAATTCAGGATGGTTCAGGGAGGCCTCACATACCTAAAATTCCCTTATTCCTCTCCCCAACCCCTCTTAAACCTTTCTTTTCCTTCTGTCGGGGAACGCAATGGATTCATTGAGATCCGAGTGAGATGGTGTGGCTTGCTGCATCATCACCCCATCTAACCTAACCTATGGTAATGAGGTAAATGAATTAGATAAGAAAATTCTTGTTTGCGCCCAAAGTAATACGATATGGCTGTGGATGTAATAGCTGAGAAAATAATTAAAATCCGACAAAAACTCTCACCTGAAACTACACAATTTAATGTTGTTCGATTTGAAATGGATGAAAAGGTTCATCACAACGTAAGGAACGTAGGAATAACCCTTAAAAGCCTTTTACAGCGTCATCGTATGAATATTCTAAGCAAGCAAGCATATGAAATAAGTGGTAGTGGTCAAGAATTAAACGAAGAAAATCTTAGTTCAGAGGTATGATTTAAAAATCGGTTTCCAAATCTATATAAATAAAATAATATATTTATAAATATTTTTAAGAATGTTCAATTAGAGGCCCGACAAGTTTAAATGGAAAGACACAATTTCCAAGACGTAGGACAAGAAGAGCTTATTGAAATGCGAAAAAACTTGGCGCTTAAGAAAAATATTGTAAACCAAGTGTTCCAACATAGTGTACCAACATAGTTTGTTCAACGATAAGTAATTGTGTTAAACTCGCATCGTAAGTAAAATAAAAGTGATTATACCCATTTCATTTAAATTTTTGTATCAAAACCTTTAAGTTTTGTGAATTACTTTGATGTTTGGAAAATGACTACAGTGAGAACCCCAATAACCCTGAAATCGAAAGCCGGCCAATATTTACAAATCGCATGAACAATACCGAATGAACTCGGAGATAAGCAAATGGCCAAATATGTATTTTTATAAAAATCAGCTAAGAAACAATCCAAAAACTGATGAATTCAAATCAAGCCTTAAGCCATATTCTATACTTAATTAGGAGTACATACAAAATGATTCATACTATGGTCAAATTTCAATATCAAATAATCTAGAAGCAGAATTTGTTCCTAAATTGGTAACCACGTTGGACAATTACATACCAAATAAATTTTACAGTTATGGTGTTAAAACACCTTACGTTCAGCATCGTGAAAAGTTAGAAACTATGATAAGGTAAGACAGTGATTGAAGTATTTAATTTCAAACAAGTAAAAACATTTTTTTTATTTATTTCTGCAGAAATAGCGGTCTTAAAGATATAATGATTTTTAGGAAATTATCAAAGATTGAATGTTGCATTGACTAGACCAAGAAAATTCCTAATAGTTTGTGGAAATTTTAAGTATTTAGAGGTAAGAAAAGCAGTTTGCTTAGCTATATTTTGTTAAAAAGATTTGGCTTTGCCTAATGTTACTTTAAACAAAAATTATCTTTACATATGGCATCGGGACACCGGACACCGGACACCAAACAGAAAAACTATACAAAGAAAAAACATGTTTTTTCTGCATCATTAAAAATAATAATGGATTCTATATTTCTTATTTCAGTCCAATGCCAAAAGAACGAGGACATAATATCAGTACCAAGGACGCTTAAGAGATAACTTAAAACGTCATTGAATAAATTTAAATTAAACGCTAATCCTGACGAATTAGTTTTAAAGTTCTTTTAATACGTACAAAAAAACCTTGTTATTTCTTATTCTATCTAAACTTATTCAAAATGACACTTAAATAATCTTGCATTAGTTTTTTTTTCATTGTTACAAAAGCCATATACGAGTAATATTGTACCTATATTACTTTATTTTATTAAAATTCCAAATATATTACTTTCAGATGTATAATACAAATATGTGTAAGAATGCTAGGTACCTACATAACAATTAGTCTGGATAATTTTATGTATTTTTTTTTAAGGATTTAATATGTATTTTGTGTATTTAATAAGTTACAATTTTAATAAGAAAACTTAATGATTTATAAGATATTTTGTGTTTTATATTAGCCCCCGTAAAAAAAATTAAGTCCCCCGACCACTTAAAATGCCCATAAACTGATAAATATAAATTTTTTGACTGGCCTTTTTGTGGTATGTGAAAGGACGTTCTAATGGTTCATTAAATTAAGTTTTTACCACTATTTGCTTCAAAAAATGTCGTGTCGAAATTATCATCATTTTATTCCATATTTTGTAGAATCACCCGTATATATACATACCTACCTTACCTAGGTAGGTACCTTTTTTTGATTTCTTTTATGGGTAATGATAATTAAAAAAAAAAAAACAACAAGAAAAAATAAATTGAAATGAAAAGGAGCTAAAAGCATCGCTTACCCATTTTTTCCGATTTAAATTCTTTCTCTTTTGATTCTTAGAGAAATTGGTACTACCTTAGGGGCCAGTTATAGCTATCATTGAAATTCATTATTGAAAATATTAATTGTCAATTTTGAGAGATTTTGAAGAAAAAATAAATGATTAATTTGATGCCAAATTAAAGCTTATTGACTTAAAAATTATTTATATGTAAAACAAAATTCAATTTGGCACAACTTTTCTCATAAAATGAATTTCAATTTTTCAATGATGAACTACTTAACCAATGATCATTGACAAAATTAAAAGTTACGTTATGGGGAAGGTATGAGCCAAAATGAATTTTTTTTAAGGAGAAATAATTTTGAAGTCGTAAGCTTTATTTCTGCATCAAAATATTCAATGATTAAACTTTCGAAGGGTCTCTAAATCAAAAGCTAACTTTTTCAATGATGGTTTTCAATGATAGCTATAACTGGCACCTTACGTATGTAATTGCACCTACCTACCTTACCCAACAAAATTAAATTAAATCATATTCATGTACCTTCTTACATTTGAATACCTAAGTAGGTACCTATACTCTGTTCAACAGAAATTATCAATACAGGGAAGAAAGGACGTTTGTATCTCTGCCTGGTCGCATTGGATTGCATATACCTATTTCAAGTAAAAGCTCTCATAGCGTTTCCGTACTTTGCATTATATCTCACCTTAATTAATTCTGTTCTCAAAAGCTTGAAAACAGAAAGCTATTTTTTAAAAACCACTGAAAAAGCTCTTTTGTATTGCTTTCAATGGGTAAGGTAACTCTGTTGGAATATATATTTTTTTTAGCTCAAACAGCCAGAGCAGGGTTGTCAGATTGTGCGATTTATCGCCATATGTGCGATTTGAAATTTCATTTGGCGACACGAAAATCGGTTTGGCGATGTACCCCAAAAAAGGCGATATAATTAGTTTTTGGCGATTTAAATTTTTTGAATCGAAATCCTAATATTCTTTTCTCAAATTCACATCCTTATAACCTTACATCTTTTTCATCGCTATTTGTGCTGAACGCACCCCAAAACTGAAATTTTATCCCTAAAATAAATGACGTATATATGTCAAAACAAACAACTTTGTTAGTTAACCAAATCAAAGAAAGATGGATTAGTACATTGCAAAATTTGCGGCTGCTATATATTTACGTTCGCTCAAAACTGACTGAACGGCATGCTGTAAGATCTAGCCATGTTGCAAAGGCTATAAATAGGATCCCATTGATTATTATATGTTTTTTTTTTTAATTATAATTTGTTTTGATATGAAAAAAAAACAGCGGAATTTTTTTTTTCATTTTTAAATTTGGTGGTTTGGGTTGAAAATTTTGAATTCGGCGATTTTTTGGCGATTTAAATTTTAATTTTGGCGATTTCGCTTCTTAAAACGTGACAACCCTGAGCCAGAGTAGAAACGATTATGATCAGTGTGCTATGTGCTTGGATTTGGACATGCAATGAGGAGGGTCATGGTGCAGTGTACGATATTTTGCAGGGCATTACAACAACAATTCCTGTACGTTGTTCAGTGGTGTAGAATCTTTTTTATTGGCAGTTTTCTCAATTCAGTGTCGTGAAAGTATACACACGCGCCCTGTGTTTTGAAAAAAGCTCGCCCATAAGCCCTGTACTGACAATTTTTGTTCAACAGAGTATAGGAACCTTTTTTTTGCACTTGCCACGATCAAGACAAAATAACTAGACACAAGAGTGCCGAATCAAGAACCAATTCTAAATCGCTCACAAAAAAAAACAGAAACAGAACACAAGTACATACTTAATTCTTCTCTCGCAACCCTTTTTTGTTAATATCTACCAGAAACTAGTTACCTAGCCAAATAAACCAAAATAAAACATTAATGCATACATAACAATTACTCTGGATACTTTTATGTATTTTTTTAAGGATTTAATATGTATTTTGTGTATACTTTATATATGTTACAATTTTAATAAGAAAACATAATGATTTATAAGATATTTTGTGTTTTATATTAGTCCCCGTAAAAAAAATTAAGTCCCCCGAACACTTAATTTTTAAAAATGCCCATAAAACTGATAATTTTAAATTTTTTGACTGGCTGTTTTGTGGTAAGTGAAAGGACGTTCTAATGTTTCATTAAATTAAGTTTTTACCACTATTTGCTTCAAAAAATGTCGTGTCGAAATTATCATCATTTTATTCCATAGTTTGTAGAATCACCCGTATATATACATACCTACCTTACCTAGGTAGGTACCTTTTTCTGATTTCTTTTATAGGTAATGATTATTAAAAAAAAAAAAACAAGAAAAAATAAATTGAAATGAAAAGGAGCTTAAAGCATCGCTTCCCATTTTTTCCGATTTAAATTCTTTCTCTTTTGATTCTTAGAGAAATTGGTACTTACTATTTACCTACCTTACGTATGTAATTGCACCTACCTACCTTATCCAACAAAATTAAATTAAATCATATGCATGTAACTTCTTACATTTTAATACCTTAGTAGGTACCTATACTCTGTTCAACAAAAATTGTCAGTACAGGGAAGATAGGACGTTTGTATCTCTGTCTGGTCGCATTGGATTGCATATACCTATTTCAAGTAAAAGCTCTCATAGGGTTTCCGTACTTTGCATTATATCTCACCTTAATTAATTCTGTTCTCAAAAGCTTGAAAACAGAAAGCTATTTTATAAAAACCACTGAAAAAGCTCTTTTGTATTGCTTTCAATGGGTAAGGTAACTCTGTTGGAATATATATTTTTTTAGCTCACACAGCCAGAGTAGAAACGATTATAATCAGTGTGATATGTGCTTGGGTTTGGGCATGCAATGAGGACGGTCATAGTGCAGTGTAAGATATTTTGCAGGGCATTACAACAACAATTCCTGTACGTTGTTCAGTGGTGTAGAATCTTTTTTATTGGCAGTTTTCTCAATTCAGTGTCGTGAAAGTATACACACGCGCCCTGTGTTTTGAAAAAAGCTCGCCCATAAGCCCTGTACTGACAATTTTTGTTCAACAGAGTATAGGAACCTTTTTTTTGCACTTGCCACGATCAAGACAAAATAACTAGACACAAGAGTGCCGAATCAAGAACAAATTCTAAATCGCTCACAAAAAAAAAAACAGAAACAGAACACAAGTACATACTTAATTCTTCTCTTGCAACCCTTTTTTGTTAATATCTACCAGAAACTAGTTACCTAGCCAAATAAACCAAAATAAAACATTAATGCATACATAACAATTACTCTGGATACTTTTATGTATTTTTTTAAGGATTTAATATGTATTTTGTGTATACTTTATATATGTTACAATTTTAATAAGAAAACATAATGATTTATAAGATATTTTGTGTTTTATATTAGTCCCCGTAAAAAAAATTAAGTCCCCCGAACACTTAATTTTTAAAAATGCCCATAAAACTGATAATTTTAAATTTTTTGACTGGCTGTTTTGTGGTAAGTGAAAGGACGTTCTAATGTTTCATTAAATTAAGTTTTTACCACTATTTGCTTCAAAAAATGTCGTGTCGAAATTATCATCATTTTATTCCATAGTTTGTAGAATCACCCGTATATATACATACCTACCTTACCTAGGTAGGTACCTTTTTCTGATTTCTTTTATAGGTAATGATTATTAAAAAAAAAAAACAAGAAAAAATAAATTGAAATGAAAAGGAGCTAAAAGCGATGTACGCCAAAAAAGGCGATATAATTAGTTTTTGGCGATTTGAATTTTTTGAATCGAAATCCTAATATTCTTTTCTCAAATTCACATCCTTATAACCTTACATCTTTTTCATTGCTATTTGTGCTGAACGCACCCCAAAAAAGAAATTTTTTGATCCCTAAAATAAATGACGTATATATGTCAAAACAAACAACTTTGTTTGTTAACCAAATCAAAGAAAGATGGATTAGCACATTGCAAAATTTGCGGCTGCTATATATTTACGTTCGCCCAAAACTGACTGAACGGCATGCTGTAAGATCTAGCCATGTTGCAAAGGCTATAAATAGGAACCCATTGATTATTATATGTTTTTTTTTTAAATTATAATTTGTTTTGATATGGAAAAAAAATAGCGGAATTTTTTTTTTCATTTTTAAATTTGGTGGTTTGGGTTGAAAATTTTGAATTCGGTGATTTTTTGGCGATTTAAAATTTAATTTTGGCGATTTCGCTTCTTAAAACGTGACAACCCTGAGCCAGAGTAGAAACGTGGTGCAGTGTACGATATTTTGCAGGGCATTACAACAACAATTCCTGTACGTTGTTCAGTGGTATAGAATCTTTTTTATTGGCAGTTTTCTCAATTCAGTGTCGTGAAAATATACACACGCGCCCTGTGTTTTGAAAAAAGCTCGCCCATAAGCCCTGTACTGACAATTTTTGTTGAACAGAGTAAGGGAACCTTTTTTTTGCACTTGCCACGATCAAGACAAAATAACTAGACACAAGAGTGCCGAATAAAATAATTGTAAATGTATATCTACTTGATGGAACAAATAAATAAATAAAAATGCATACCTACATTGTATATAAATTTTATATACAATGCTCCTGTAAAAAAACAAATACAGAAAACCGAAGCTTGGAAAAGATTTACAAGAAGGTTAAACTGCACAACAACAAAACTTTACGTGAATGAAAAACATGCCGTTTCCAAGAGTAAAATTGTTTTTCAAATTTCTTTTCCCTACTCTCTTATTCTAAACTATAAATTCCTGGGAATTTTGTGCCCTTTTCCTTATTCTAAACAAATGTCGAATATGAGAAATAATACTACGAGAAAAAAGCTGGCATTCTAAATGTCCACAAAATAGAAAATGTAAATATATTTGATGTGACGAGCATTTTAATTTTGGGGCACAAATCTCGCGGAGAATATTTAGAATTGGGCTGATAACTATTGCAAAAATGTAAATGTAGACCTTAGCTTTTCTATGCGTCCATCCGTCCTAGAATAAAATTATCTTGATTCTCTTTAGAACTACTAATAGGCCAGTCGGCAGTTTTGTTTTTTTTTTTATAAATAAATACCACTTTTATGATTGAAAACTTTTCGACGCTTTAACTGCGAAAATATAAATCCTACAAAAAACTTTGTATGAAGAAAATGAAGATATTTCTGTTTTGTATTAGTTTATATGTAAACAAAAATTGTACAATGAGCCTTTTATGAGATATAATTTCAACTCGCTTTTTAAAATGGCGGCTAAGGCACAATTTTTACAGTGTAGCTGCGCCATTTTTTTTTTTTATATACTCATAGATAACCCGTCTACTAATTTCAATCATAAAATTTGAGCGGTATGTTTAATGTTTATGAATTACGAAATATCGTTTTTGTCCCTGCCGACTGGCCAATAAGAAGGATTTTGTAAGAAAATGAACAACTTGTATGCCATTTTTCTATTTAAGCGAATAAGCAAATGTGTTGTGAAGATAGGAAAGCTATGTATCCAGAATTCGTTTTGGACAGCGTCAAAAATAAAGTGACGCCCGGGTCAATCGGTACCAAAGGCGATTAGCAACATTTTCTGATACCAAATAAAATTTCGTATCATCTTGAGAGAAGTAGATTTAGCCAGTTGAAGAGAATCTCGCATAACAAATTTATGTCGCAATTGAAAATTTGGTTCGTTCAATAGGTATTTGTGAAATCCTACATCCGTAGATCTCATGGTTATAACTTATTTTAACCAATCAACCTTCACACCTCGAGGTATTGCAACCAAGAGTTATATGTTTGATTGCCAGCTTCCAAAATTAATACATCACAATCTTTTGAATCTTCTGTGTATTCCCAAACTCTTCCAGAATATCGAACTAGAGCTTCTCTAGTTGATGGAGAACAAGACGTCATGGGAATTTTTAGTTTTTTCTTTCTACGAAGTGTTCTATCTGAATCATTACTTTCAGCTGAACTCTGGGATACACTTATAGACGATTTGCGACTTGCATTGGGATATTCCTCTTGGCTTTTCCTCTTCTTGGCTGTTTTTTTAGTTAAATCAATTACTTCGTCATTAACTCGACTTGATTTTGTGGTAGATGTATTTTTAGCAGGTTCTTCATCCTTTACCACCTCTTCTTTTCGCACATCTTTTTAACATGTTCTTTTATTTTCTCCTGATTATTGTTTTAAGATTTTACTACTTTAGCATTTCGTTTGGCAGCCCTTGATCTGCTTGATTTAGCTTCAACTTTTTTTGGCGGTTCTTTAACAACTTTCCGTCGTGTTCTTGTTCTTTTACTCACGGATTCCTTTAATGATTCGTTTTTTTGTCTTAAGATTCTTTTGATGTGTTTACACTTGTGAAAGAAGATGTATGAGCTGCACGAGAGCCTCAAGAAACAGGGCGCGTTTTCTTTTCTCTGGTTTCTTTAATGGCATCTTTATTGGAATTGGAATCATTTGTTGAACTATGATTTTTTGAATGTCTGTCGGCACTAGAGTCCTTTTTGGCTAAGTTCGTCGACTTTACAACACTGGAATTCTTTCCAAGCTAGAATTTTTGTAAAAAATTAAATATTTCACGAGAATTGGTTCAATTACAGAATTAGCATCTTTCGAAATATTTGAGCTTTTTCTGCTGATTTAGAATTTGTTTCGATATTTTTGTATTTTTCGGTTTCAATATCTCCTTTTTTATTTCTAACTTTTTTTGATTTTCAATCGTATATAGTTTGTGGTTTTTAGAGTCTTTTCGTTCTTCATCAGTTGCGTCTAGTTTTTGCTCCTTTATATCAGTGGTTAACATCATTTTTCTTCCTTCCTTTTTTCTTGCTCCCATTTGTATCGACTTCTTCATTTGATTTTGATGTCGATCTACGCCAAGTTGTTTTTCTTCCACGCAATACCTCTTCATCTCCTTTCGATGTCGATTTACGACGTGTTTTTTTTTTCCACGAACCACCTCTTCCTCTACTTTTATTGTCGATTTTCGTCGTGTTATTCATCCACCCTTAACCTCTTGCTCCACTTTATAAGTTATTTCGAACTTTTCACTTGGAGCTTTGTTCACAGATTTTGACCTTGTTTCTCTTCTTTTTGGAAATCAATAAAAGAATCCTGGCTCTAATCCGAATCCATGTCATTTGGATCATTCTCATCGCCAAAAAGCGCCTTGTTACGTTTCTCCAATACGATATTTCTCCAGTTCACCTCGGCTTCCTTTTGTAATTGAGAATCCTTTGATCCTTCCTTGCCCAAACAATTAAGTGTCAGCAAAAAGTTATCGATGCTTACAGCCGGATTTTTTGAATAATCAGCCCTATCAGGAGTTTCGCCTGAATGACATTCCACCCGGAAAAAATCCCTTTTTTCTTTTCCCTGACTTTCAGTTTCGCCCGAAAAAAAATCATGTTCGAAAAATTCCCCTTATCATGAGCATTGAATTCGGGGGAAATGTCACACACTTGACAGCTAAAATGTTCACTTAAATTTTGGAGGCGAAGAGGACGGCAGCAACTTTAAAATGTAAGTTTTTCGACGAAATTGTTTACTATTAACATAAATTTATTATTTTTGTTTTATTTCCAGGAGCAAATCAATAAACTCAAGTCAAAGCGATATGCTCTTGCTGAAAATGCAGGGAAACCTCGAAATTGCGAGTGGTTTTGTCAAAGAAAACAAAAATAAAATTTCGGCTTTTTGGAAACAGCTTACGTTGGAGCTGAATAGCGCTGGGCCTCCCATTAAAAGCGAGTTTGAATGGAAGAAGGTAAGAAATTAATTTTATTTTTGTGTTTGTACCTACATAAACAAAAAAAATTATTATCAGGTGTGGACCGACCAAAAACGTTACGTGCGGAAGAAGGCCTCCCAAAATAGAATATATGAAAAAGGAACAGGTGGTGGACCCAACAAAACGAACAAATTCTCTCCCTCTGAAGAAGCAATTTTCCAACTCGTTGGCATGAAGACGGCAGTCGAGGGTGTCGTTGCCTCCTCTTCGTTCGGACTGCATCAGCCTAGGAAACCACAAACTGAAATAGAAACGTACCTATCGGAAGCATTTTATGAATCCAATGGAAATGAAGAGGTACTGACGGATGAAATCGAGGAGATCGCCACTGATTCAATTCCACCACCTGTGCCTTCTCAAACAATTGAAAACAGTACCCCCGCTCTAACTAAAAGATGTGAAGAACAAAAAAAAAAGTCGGGCAAGGTAAATGCACATCAAGTTCTTATGGACGAACTGGAAGTCCAAAAAACACTTTGTGGGAAGGTAGATGAAGCTATCGGAGTGATGAAAGAGCACAACAATCAAATGGAAAAAAGCATGAAGAAGTTGTACCGATCACTAGATAGCATTCACTATCAACAAAAGGAACTCTTAAAGGAACAGAAGCGGCACAACCATGAAATGGAGAAGTTAAGAAAAGAAGAAATTGAATCGAAAATTAAAAAAAATCAAAAAATAATCGAGCTGGAAGACCTAAAAATTAGAGTTATGCGAGGCAAAGAAAACATGTGAACGTTTCTTCTTAAAGTGTTTTTTTTGTTGTATTGTTTTTGGATTACTTACTTTTTTTGGGTTTTGTTATGTATAGAAATAATTTTATTTTATGTTAAACTTTATATTTTTTATTTATTTATTTATTTACAAAGAACCTGTGAACATGAAACGAAAAGACCTGAATTAATAACCTAGTTTTAAATAAAAAGTTATAAAAAAAAAACTTAAAGAATTTTTGTTTTATTAAAGTGTGTTTGCAATGTTATTACGAATGCGCTGTCCTGCAGTTAGGTAGCTAGAACTTGACTCGGTGCCTTGAACTTCTTCAACTTCGTTTGAAAGATCTTCCCTTACGAAAAGTATGTCACTTTTATAGCTAATGCAAATGTTATGGAGTGCTGAACAAACATTTACAATTTTGATTGCTTTCCCAGGTGAATAGTGCAATTCCCTTGCACCTAAAAGGCATCTCCATCGGTTCTTTAAAACACCGTTTGTCCTTTCTATGATGTTTCGGCACCGTGAATGAACTTCATTAAACTTTTCGGCTTGGGAACCGCTCTCTGGAGTTCTGAATGGTGTTAAAAGCCATGGCTCTAAGGGATAACCAGCGTCTCCTATAAAAAAATCGAATTTCATTTTTAAAACAGTAAAATTTTAAATAACAACCTAACATCCATACGTTAATATCATTCTGCAAATAATCATTCTCCATTTTGGATCTTAGATCACTTACGTTCCATATTAAGGAATCGTGACAAGCTCCGGGATGTGTACCATCTATGAATCGGATTCTCAGTTGATGGTCGCATACCTATAAAACATTTGTCATTATATCAAACATCAAAGTCGTACAAAGTCTTCTTACTAGTAAAACATTTAAACTGCATCTTCCTTTACGATTATAAAATAAATGTTTATTAACTTCAGGTGAAACTATATTCACATGGGTACCATCGATGCATCCAACAACTCCCGGCAGCTTGTATTTAGAATAAAAAAATTGGCTAGTTTGTCGTTGTTCATCCAGTGTTGGCCAAGTAATCCAGTGTGAGCAAAGTTCTTCTTCAAATATATCGAGAACTTCGGAAAGTACGGCACTCATGGATGATTGTGCTAATCCAACTTGGTAATCATTACCGACACCTTTTTGGTATCCACCCTCTGAAAAAAACCGCAAACAAGCGGCAAGTTTAACGATGGGTGGTATTCCAAAGGATTGTATTTTTTTGGGCAATTTAGTGGTTAAGAAATCTAGCAAATACGTAAAAGCTGCCTTGTTTACTCTATAGAACTGTTGAAATCTGAAAATTATGTATAATTAAATTAAGTTTTTTAAGATTAAATGAAGTTGAAAATGTAATTTCATTCTTACAATGGTTCAGGTAACTCCAACGGATTGGAGTGATCCCTTAACTGCCTCCGAATAGTTCGACGCAATGTTACCTCTTCTTCTTCCTCTTCCTGAAGCAATAGTACATGCATGGCTATGCTTTGCATTTTTAATATCTTTAAAATTATTATTTTTAGTTTATAATTTATATTTATAGATTAAAACACTTCAATTAGGTACAATTTGTTGCAACACTAAACAAATATCAACAAAAACAAATTGTTTGTATTTATCGTTTATGTAATTAAATCCTTGATGGTTGTCAACAGCTGTCAAAACTAAAATTCAGGTAGTAGGTTTGTTCATTTTCTGAAAATGAAAAGACACCATGCTTAGAACGGAGAGGGAAATTTTGTGTATCTGCTTACTCAGAATGTTTTTTTTTTGTTTTTAATCGGTTGGAAAAGAATAAAAAATCGTATCATGTCATTCAGTGACTACAATTTTTACAGGAAATTGCAACACCTCATTCATTTTATACTTTTTTGTATTTTCAAGAAAAAACTTAAGTTCAGATTTCATTCTCTGATTCCATAACAGAGATGGGGACATTTATTGAGAACTGCTTTTTGAACATACCTATTTTTCGAACTGTCAGTTCTAAATTCGAAGTGAAATCTTGTTCGGGCGAAACTCCTGATAGCTTTTAAAAATCCGGGGGAACAAAAATATTTCGGGGGAAAGGTTTTTCGGGTGAAACTCCTGATAGGGTTGAATAAGTTTTGGGAACAACAACTGGAATTCGGAACTTATTTTCAGGATTAGTTTTAGGTTTTGTATCCGAAGCAATAGTTTCGTCTTGCTTTGGAGGACTTGGTGGTTTATTTTGTGGTGTTATAGAAGAAGCTTCATTACATGCTTGCGGCTGAACAGCTTTATCTAGGGATTGACGCATTTTTTTTAACCAACAAGAGTTGATGAAAAAGCATTAGTGATGATGATGATTGGCGATGGAACATACTCATCCTTTAGAAAGACCTGTGTAGGACTAGGAGGAAGATCGTCCTCATACATAGCCGCTGCAGAGGCAGGTGATTTTTGTGGTGCTTGAGGTTTTGGTTATACTTGAGGATTTGGTGAAAATTGGGGCAAGGCAAACCCATGATCTTTTCCTGAAAATTGTAATTTTATTGAAGAGCTTGGTTTATCATTACCGATAGATGACAAAATCTGATTTCTTATCAGAGGTAGAGGTACGGGTTTAGGTTTAATTGTTGATGGCGCAAAACCTTGCGTCTCGGCCAGCAAATCATAGTCATCTTCCGGTGCAGGGAGTGCCAAGGAAGGCTTTGATATTGATTGGTTATTGGAAATGGGTTTGAAAAAATCCTGAGTCATAGGATATTCGATTTCTGGTTGACTGTTTTCTAAGTTCTTCTCTTTTGCAATATCTTCAACCCTCTCTTTAATCTCATCAATATTTGCTGTTGCTATAGAGTGTTCAGGTTCATTGAGATTTACAGCCATATCAAAATCTTTGTCTTCTTCTAGGTTCTCTTCTTTTGACAAATTCATCTGTTCTGCATTTAAATCATTTGTTTTTGTTTGTGAGATTGATTTGTCTGCACTCTTTCGAATTAAATCAGAAGTCACTGAACCAACAACATCAAAAAGTCCGTCTAGAGTTACAGATCCATCTGCATTAGCTTCTAGGGTTTTCTTGGACCACTGCAATGCAGACATTTTATTATAATCAGCATCTCCATCCTCAATTTTAACAAATTCATCTATTTGAACAGTGTCATGTTGTATAAGAGGAATAATCAGTGATAATGGGACATTAGCCAGTATATCTCCGGATTGATTGCTGAGATCCTCTTCGCTTCCATTGAAGTCTTGTGTACACATGCGAAACTGGCTTGAAGGAATTCTGTCATCCTGGGAAAATGTCTCGTTAACATCATCACTGGGAAATGCCAGTCTCGCATGGTTAGCGAGTGGAATAGTGGAACTGACCCCTTCTTGGGTTTCTGGTATAAAGAAATCATCAACACAAACTGTGCTGTTTTCCTTTGATTTGATGCTGTAAAATGAAATATCTGTGTAGTTGTTCGTTCCGCTATAAATTGACGTCCGGGCGTCAAAAATTGACTTGCTGATTTATTTTCGACGCCTGGGCTTCAAAAATAAATTGACTTATTGATTTATTTTTGATACCCGGGCGTCATTTTATTTTTGAGTACCGGGCGTCAATTTATTTTTGACGCGTCAATAATGTTTCATTAAAGTTAGTTTTCACCACTAAAGTGTCGTGCCGAAACTGTCATCATTTTAATTTCATAGTTTGTAGAATCACCCGTATATATACCTACCTAGGTAGGTACCATTTTTTATATTTTTTTTTTCTAGGTAATAATAATTAAAAAAAAAAACATCAAGAAAAACAAAATGAAATGAAAAGGAGCTAAAAGCATCGCTTACCCATTTTTCCGATTTAAATTCTTCCTCTTTTGATTCTTAGAGAAATTGGTACTTACTACTTACCTACGTTCCTACGTATGTAATTGAACCTATCTATCTTACCCAACACAACTAAATTAAATTTACGCAGTTACCTACATATGTATGTATGTACCTACATTTACATTTGAATACCTAAGTAAGTAGGTACATGCCTTTTTTTGCACTTGCCACGATCAAGACAAAATAACTAGACACAAGAGTGCCGAATCAAGAACAAATTCTAAATCCCTCACAAAAAAAAAAAAAAAAACAGAAATACTACTTAATTCTTCTCTCGCAACCCTTTTTTAAATATATCTACCATAAACCAGTTACCAAGCCAAATAAACCAAAATAAAACATTAATGCATATCTTTTCTTCCTGTTCCTAGCTCCTACTGAAAAGTCAAACTTCAATACGACATGCAACCATGCAAGTGTTTTTTTTTCTAATTTTTTTTAGGTATTATAAGATTATATATTTTTTTCTGTAAATGTATATCTGCTTGATATGGAAGAAATAAATAAATAAATAAATATGCATACCTACATTGTATATAAATTTTATATACAATGCTTCTGTGGAAAACAAATACAGAAAACAGAAGCTTGGAAAGGATTTACAAGAAGGTTAAACTGCACAACAACAAAAACTTTACGTGAAATAAAAACATGCCACTCCAAGAGTAAAATTGTTTTTCAAATTTCTTTTCCCTACTCTCTTATTCTAAACTATAAATTCCTGGGAATTTTGTTCCCTTTTCCTTATTCTAAGCAAATGTCGAATATGAGAAATAATACTACGAGAAAAAAGCTGGCATTCTAAATGTCCACAAAATAGAAAATGTAAATATATTTGATGTGACGAGCATTTTAATTTTGGGGGCACAAATCTCGCGGAGAATATTTAGAATTGGGCTGATTACTATTGCAAAAATGTAAATGTAGACCTTAGCTTTTCTATGCTATCCATCCTAGATTAAAATTATCTTGATTCTCTTTAGAACTACTAATAGGCCAGTCGGCAGTTTTGTTTTTTTTTTTTTATAAAAACATACCGCTTTTATGATTGAAAACTTTTCGACACTTTAACTCCGAAAATATAAATCCTACAAAAAACTTTGTATGAAGAAAATGAAGATATTTCTGTTTTGTATTAGTTTATATGTAAACAAAAATTGTACAATGAGCCTTTTATGAGATATAATTTCAACGCGCTTTTTAAAATGGCGGCTAAAGCACAATACTTACAGTGTAGCTGCGCCATTTGTTTTTTTTTATATACTCATAGATAACCCGTCTACCAATTTCAATCATAAAATTTGAGCGGTATGTTTTTGAAATACGAAATATCGTTTTTGTCTCTGCCGACTGGCCAATAAGAAGGACTTTGTAAGAAAATGAACAACTTTTATGCCATTTTTCTATTTAAGCGAATAAGCAAATGTGCTGTGAAGATAGGAAAGCTATGTATCCAGAATTCCTTTTGGACAGCGTCAAAAATAAAATGACGCACGGGTCAATCGGTACCAAAGGTGATTATCGACATTTTCTGATACCAAATAAAATTTCGTATCATCTTGAGAGGTAGGAATGTAAGCCAGAATTGTCCCCCCAGCGCAAGCTATTATATCCTTTATCTCATCAGGCTTTGGAGTTATATGTGGCGTCATCATAAAATTCATACCACTAAACAGAGAAGTAGTTTTAGCCAGTTGAAGAGAATCTCGCATAACAAATTTATGTCCCATTTGAAAATTTGGTTCGCCAAATAGATATTTGTGAAATCCTACATCCGTAGATCTCACGGTTACAACTTCAACCAATCAACCTTTACAACTGGTAACCTCAAGCTATTGCAACCAAAAGTTTATATGTTCGATTGCCAGCTTCAAAAATTAATACATCACAATCTTTTGGATCTTCATTGTATTTCCAAACTCTTCCAGAATATCGAACTAGAGCTTCTCTAGTTGATGGAGAACAAGAACAACTTTAAACAAAAATGATCTTTATATATGGCATCGGGACACTAAACAGATAAACTACAAAAAAAAAAAAACATGTTTTTTTCTGCATCCTTAAAAATAATAATTCTATATTTCTAATTTAAGTCCGTTCAATCATGGGAGAGTTTACTTGCAAATGCCAAAGAGCGAGGACTTTACCGTAATATTAGCACCAAGGACGCTTTAGACATAACTAAAAACGTAATTGAAAAAATTTAAATTAAACGCTAATCCTGACGAATTAGTTTTAAAGTTCTTGTGATACATACAAAAATACCTTGTTATTTCTTATTCCTTCTAAACTTATTCAAAATAACACTAAAATAATCTTGCATAAGTTTTTTTTTCATTGTTACAAAAGCCATATACGAGTAATATTGTATATTACCTACTTTATTTTATTAAAGTTCCAAATATTTCTTTCAGATGTATAGTAAAAATATGTGTAATAGTGCTAGGTACCAGTAGCGGATCCAGGGGGGGGGGGCTATAGGGGCTAAAGCCCCCCCCCACAGCCAATTTGTAAAATTCGATTCATAATAGCCTGAAAGGTTTTACATTCTGGGCTAAGCAATTAATATGTTTGCAGTGTTTTTTTAACCCCAAGGAAATTTGATAAAAAAACGAGGTTGGGGCTGAACACCTTACACCATTATTTGTTTATTCGATGTAAGAGCTAGATAATTTTCAAGATAACTGGTATTTTTCCAAGCCAAAGACAATTTGGTGAAAAATACTATGTTGAGGCTGAATAATTTAAATCCCTAGCCCTAGGTTTCCGGCTAAGCCTCAAGAGAAAATAGAATAGTATAGAAAAAAACGAACTAGGGCCTAGACAACTTACACTTCATTTTCATTATACGAATTTGGGGCTCAATTTTTTCTACGAAAGCTGTTATTTTTTCAAGCCCCAAGACTATTTTCTGAAAAAAAATCTAAATTGGGGCTAAATAATAAGCCCCAAGAAAATTTATAAAAATAAACTAACTGGGGGCTAGACAATTTACACATTATTTTCATTATACGAATTTGGGGCTCGATTATTTCTACGAAAGCTGTTATTTTTTCAAGCGCCAAGAATATTTTCTGAAAAAAAATCTAAATTGGGGCTAAATAATAAGCCCCAAGAAAATTTATAAAAATAAACTAACTGGGGGCTAGACAATTTACACATTATTTTCATTATACGAATTTGGGGCTCGATTATTTCTACGAAAGCTGATATTTTTTCAAGCTGTTGTTTTGCGTTTTTGTGGTAATTTGTTGTGTTTGATTGTACCTGATGCTGAGTCCATTGTTTTTTATCGTCATCATTAGATAATTTTCGTTTCGATTGTGTGAAAATTCACGTTTATGGCTGATAAATTAATGTTCTGATAGTTGTTTGTCCTGGAGTATCAGATGGTTATATTTTATTTTGATTGTTGATCTTATACCTATGTTCCTAATAGCTTCAGCTTTTTTTAACAATTTCTTTTTTTCGACATTTTCCCTCAGTAGTTCGTCAAATATGGAAATTTGTTAATTATTTTTGTTACTATATTGGATTCAAAAATGTCTGTTATCAGCGATTTTACACCATGTATATTATAAAGTCCAAATCTTTTAACGAAATACTTTAGTTGAAAATAATACTAAGGCATTGTAAAATGGTGTTTTCCAACAGCCAACTTTCTTTTTCCTACATTAAAAAAAAAAATATATTTTTCCTTCTTAGTTGGCATTCTAGAACATTGATTTTTTCTTCGTGTCTATCAAGCTTTATGTTCAAAATATTGAATTTAGAATTTATTTTTATTTAAAACTGTAAATATGGAAATATGTTAATAACAAAAACACTTAATTTATATTCTATTGCTAAAACTTTACTTATTTACAAATGTAAACACATATGCATAAAATAACAACACAACATAATTTTTCAGTACATATTTTTTTTCTTCCACTAATGAAACTTCACTTATCTTTGTTTCTTCTACTTATAGAATAATTGATAAAAATTTATTTATTGCAAAAACTCAATATGTATTTTTAAAATAACAAAAAACAAATAATTTTCGAGTGCATTTGTTTCCTAAACTAAACTAAACTTATTTAAAAAATGTAAAATGTAATGTAAATGTAATTTTAAAAATATAAATATGTATATAAAGCGAATACATGTAACGAGTCGATGTTATTGTTTCTTCTACTTAGAAAAGAGTAGAATAATTGATAAAGATTAACTTATTTCAAAAAATCAATATGTATTTATAAAATAACAAACTTATTTAAAAAATGTAAATAGGTTTCTTTTTTAAAAGAAAAAATTGATAAATGTTAACTTATTAACAAATATGCAAAGCCATAAAAAAAATAAAATAAAAATAATTGTTATTAAATTCATTAAAAACGTCGGTTTGACAACTGATTCCTCTGTGGCTTAAAAAGCTTATTTTCAGCTTTTGAGACTGATAATTTTTAAGTGTATATGTTCCAAGAAAAGCCTTAAAAATATATATTTATGTTGTATACAAAAAAAATGTTTTAAACTTTATTTCGTTCTAGTATTTTGTGAAAAAAAAATAGCATAGGACAATATGGGATATACCATCCCATTGAAAGTATTTATGAATAATGAAAGCATTTGCATTTTTTGACAAAGACTCAAAGGAAAATAGAAATAGAAGAATGTAGGTATTTGTGCTTCGAAATTAGTCAAACGGCAGCATTGATTAATGCATCTAATAATTTTTGATTTTTGATTGATTTGTATAAGAAAAAAAATATTCCGTTTTGGAACAAAGATATTTAATTTTTTTTAAAGTTCATATGTATGTCCAAAACTGGAGACCCAAGCTCCCCCCACAGCCAAATCTTAGATCCGCTACTGCTAGGTACCTACATAACAATTGCTCTGGATACTCTTATGTATTTTTTGTAAGGATTTAATATGTATTTTGTGTATACTTTATACCTTTAAGTTACAATTTTAATAAGAAAACATAATGATCCCCGTAAAAAAATTAAGTCCCCCGACCACTGAATTTTTAAAATAATGCCCATAAAACTGATAATATTAAATTTTTTGACTGGCCGTTTTGTGGTATGTGAATGGACGTTCTAATGTTTCATTGAAGTTAGTTTTTACCACTATTTGCTTCAAAAAGTGTCGTGCCGAAATGATCATCATTTTATTCCATAGTTTGTAGAATCACCCGTATAGGTATATACCTACCTTCATACGTAGGTACCTTTTTTTGATATTTCTTTTATAGGTAATGATAATTAATAAAAAAAACAACAAGAAAAAATAAATTGAAATGAAAAGGAGCTAAAAGCATCGCTTACCCATTTTTTCCGATTTAAATTATTTCTCTTTTGATCCTTAGAGAAATTGGTACTTACTACTTACCTACGTTCCTACGTATGTAATTGAACCTACCTATCTTACCCAACACAACTAAATTAAATCTACGCAGTTACCTACATATGTATGTATGTACCTACATTTACATTTGAATACTATAGTTACCTGGCCAAATGAACCAAAATAAAACATTATTGCATCTCTTTCCTTCCTATTGCCAGAAGTCAAACTTCAATACGACATGCAAGTGTTTTTTTCTTAAGTTTAGGCTATAAATATATGCATACATTGTATATACCTACATTTAATATACAATGCTGCTGTGGAAAACAAATACAGAAGCTTGGAAAGGATTTACAAGAAGGTTAAACTGCGCAACAAAAAAAACTTTACGTGAAAGAAAAACATGCTGCTTCCAAGAGTAAAATTGTTTTTTTTTTCTCTTCCCTACTCTCTGATTCTAAACTATTAATTCGCGGTAATTTTGTTCCCTTTTCCTTATACCCCTTTCACACAAGGAAACAGAGTTGCCGGCGATTTTTAGTTTGTGGCGAGAAGGGCGTAAAAGGAAGACAAAAAATCTCCCCTCACACCCTTCTCGCCTAGCTAGTTTCTGGCAACTCAGTTTCCTTGTTTGAAAGCCGTCTTTTTCTTAACAAAGGTCGAATATGAGAAATAATACTACGAGAAATAAAGCTGGCATTCTAAATCAGCGGTTCCCAAACTTTTAAGCTTTGGAGCCCTTAACAAGGTCCAAATATATTTCGAAACCCCAACTCTTAACAATAGCAAACAATTAAAAATAACACAATGACATTTAACAATTAATTTTTTGTTTATATACTTCATGTGTGGCTCGTAGTTTTCTTTGGAAAGTGAGTGCTGTTGTATCATTTTTGTTCGTTTTTTTTTTAATTATGAGAAGCTCACACTTCGATGAGAAATATGTTAATATCAAACATGTTTGGAATTACATACCGTGTAGCTTGTAAAAATTGTGTTGGGTAACTTTTGCTAATAAATGGACATTTCTTCTAATTTTTTTAAACGACTTTTTTAAGGAATTTTCTTATCTTTTCAGCTTTCTTTCTAAAAATATATAGTTTCATTACGATGAATTGAGAAAAAAAGTTATAAACTGAATAATTTTCATTGAAAAACCTTAAAGAAACACCAACAAATGTTGAAAGGTTTCAATATAAATACTACAGCAAAATAATTTGTACTCAATTATGTGGAATATTACGCAAATCGAATTTGCTTTACTATATTAATGTATACAAATAAAACAAAAAAAATATTTACTTTTTGTCAAAAATGACATATGATGGGGTGACATTGGCCAGGATATTGAGTGAATTCGGCAACGACAAATTATGAAAAAATGCATCAAAATTATATGAAAACTTTTCATACGAAGCTTACAAGTACAAGTGACCTAATAGGGCTACAAAAACGCAGAGAAAGATTAATCTTTCTAATATACATTGTTCCAGTTATACAAAAACTTAAATTAACAATTCATGTATTAAAAAAAAAAAAAAAAATAAACAAAAAATCCTCAGTATAATAAAATGTATCTGTAATCAATTGGTAGGGGATCATTGATTGATTCTAGTCAATGAGATAATAAGGAAAACGTTTACCCAATTAAAGTCACCCAAAGCTGCAGGGTGACTTTAGGCAACCAATTTTAGATTTTAAATAATTAAACTAGCCAACTGATTTCTCTAAAATTTAAGATACCTACCTTTGCAAAAAATCTTAACTCTGTAAAAAAATCTATGCAAAAGTTATTCATATGTTTGTATTTTTACTTTTTGTACTTCGAGAAATTCGCGGAACCATGAAAACTCTTCCGAGGAACACAGTTTGGGAACCGAGGTTCTAAATGTCCACAAAATGAAAAATGTAAATATATGTATTTGATGTGACGAGCATTTTTATTTTGGAGGAACAAATCTCCCGGGGAATATTTAGAATTGGGCTGATTACTATTGCAAATGTAAATGTAGACCTTAGCTTTTCTATAGGTACGTCCATCCGTCCTAAATTAAAATTATCTTGATTCTCTTTAGAACTACTAATAGGCCAGTCGGCAGTTTTGTTTTTTTTTTTTTACAAGAACATACCGCTCAAATTTTATGATTGAAAATTTTCGACGCTTTAACTCCGAAAATATAAATCCTACAAAAAAACTTTGTATGAAGAAAATAAATATAATTTTGTTTTGTATTAATTTATATGTAAGCAAAAATTGTACAATATAAGTTCTACGCGCTTTTTTAAATGGCGGCTAAAGCACAATACTTACAGTACAGCTGTGCCGTTTGTTTTTTTTTTCAATACTCATAATAACCCGTCTACCAATTTCAATCATAAAATTTGAGCGGTATGTTTTGAATTACGAAATATCGTTTTTGTCTCTGCCGACTGGCCAATAAGAAGGCTTTTGTAAGAAAATGAAAAAAATTTATGCCATTTTCCTATTTAAGCGAATTAGCAAATGTGCTGGAAGATAGGAAAGCTATTAATCCAGAATTCCTTTTGGACAGCGTCAAAAATAAAATGACGCCCGGGTCAATCGGTACCAAAGGTGATTATCAACATTTCCTGATACCAAATAAAATTTCGTATCATCTTGAGAGAAGTAGATTAAGCCAGTTGAAGAGAATCTCGCATAACAAATTTATGTCGGATTTGAAAATTTGGTTCGTCAAATAGATATGAAATCCTACATCCGTAGATCTCATGGTTATAACTTATTTTAACCAATCAACCTTCACAACTGGTACACCTCGAGCTATTGCAACCAAAACTTTTTATGTTCGATTGACAGCTTCCACAATTAATACATCACAATCTTTTGAATCTTCAGTGTATTCCCAAACTCTTCCAGAATATCGAACTAGAGCTTCCTCTTGGCTTTTCCTCTTCTTGGCTGTTTTTTTAGGGGCAGTTTTGTCTTCTTTTTGAGTTTCTGTTAAATCAATTACTTCTTCATTATCTCGACTTGATTTTGTGTTTGATGTATTTTTAGCAGGTTTTTCTTCCTTTACCTCTTCTTTTCGCACATCTTTTTTAACATGTTCTTTTATTTTCTCCCGATTATTGTTTAAATTCACTTAAGATTCCGACGTGCTTTTAAGTCGGGTTACTCTCGGCGAAGGTTTTTTATCACCACTTTGTTTACTGTTAACATTCAGCCCATTTAATTAATTATTTTCGAAGTTTTACTAGTAGATTTTACTACTTCAGCATTTCGTTTGGCAGCCCTTGATCTGCTTCATTTTGCTTCAACTTTTTTTGGCGGTTCTTCAACAACTTTCCGTCATGTTCTTGTTGTTCTTTCACTCACGGATTCCTTTGATCATTCGATTTTTTGGTCTTTAGATTCTTTTGATGTGTTTACACTTGCGGAAGAAGATGTATGAGCTGCACGGGAGTCTCTAGAGGCAGGGCGCGTTTTCTTTTCACTGGTTTCTTTAATGGCACTTGAGTTTTTATTGGAATTGGAACCATTTGTTAAACTATGATTTTTTGAATGTCTGTCGGTACTAGAGTCCTTTTTGGCTAAATCCGTCGACTTAACAATACTGGAATTCTTTTCAAGACTAGAATTTTTGGAAAAAAATAAAGTTTCCACAGGAATTGGATCAATTACAGAACTAGAATCTTTTGAAATATTTGAGCTTTTTTCTGCTGTTTTAGAATTTGTTTCGATGACTTTTTCGGTTTCGAGATCTCCTTTTTTATTTCTATCTTTTTCTGACTTACTGTCTTTTTCAATCTTAGATAGTTTGTGGATTTTAGAGTCTTTTCGTTCTTCATCAGTTGCGTCTAGTTTTTGCTCCTTTATATCAGTGGTTAACATCATTTTTCTTCCTTCCTTTTTTCTTGCTCCCATTTGTATCGACTTCTTCATTTGATTTTGATGTCGATCTACGCCGAGTTGTTTTTCCTCCACGCAATACCTCTTCATCTCCTTTCGATGTCGATTTACGACGTGTTTTTTTTCCACGCACCACCTCTTCCTCTACTTTTAGTGTCGATTTTCGTCGTGTTATTCATCCACCCTTAACCTCTTGCTCCACTTTATAAGTTATTTCGAACTTTTCACTTGGAGCTTTGTTCACAGATTTTGACCTTGTTTCTCTTCTTTTTGGAAATCAATAAAAGAATCCTGGCTCCAATCCGAATCCATGTCATTTGGATCATTCTCATCGCCAAAAAGCGCCTTGTTACGTTTCTCCAATACGATATTTCTCCAGTTCACCTCGGCTTCCTTTTGTAATTGAGAATCTTTTGATCCTTCCTTGCCCAAACAATTAGGTGTCAGCAAAAAGTTATCGATGCTTACAGCCGGATTTTTTGAATAATAAGTTTTGGGAACAACAACTGGAATTCGGAAGTTATTTTCAGGATTAGTTTTAGGTTTTGTATCCGAAGCAATAGTTTCGTCTTGCTTTGGAGGACTTGGTGGTTTATTTTGTGGTGTTATAGAAGAAGCTTCATTACATGCTTGCGGCTGAACAGCTTTATCAAGGGATTGACGCATTTTTTTTTAACCAACAAGAGTTGATGAAAAAGCATTAGTGATGATGATGATTGGCGATGGAACATGCTCATCCTTTAGAAAGACCTGCGTAGGACTAGGAGGAAGATCGTCCTCATACATAGCCGCTGCAGAGGCAGGTGATTTTTGTGGTGATTTTTGTGGTGCTTGAGGTTTTGGTTATACTTGAGGATTTGGTGAAAATTGGGGCAAGGCAAACCCATGATCTTTTCCTGAAAATTGTAATTTTATTGAAGAGCTTGGTTTATCATTACCGATAGATGACAAAATCTGATTTCTTATCAGAGGTAGAGGTACGGGTTTAGGTTTAATTGTTGATGGCGCAAAACCTTGCGTCTCGGCCAGCAAATCATTGTCATCTTCCGGTGCAGGGAGTACCAAGGAAGGCTTTGATATTGATTGGTTATTGGAAATGGGTTTGAAAAAATCCTGAGTCATAGGATATTCGATTTCTGGTTGACTGTTTTCTAAGTTCTTCTCTTTTGCAATATCTTCAAACTTCTCTTTAATCTCATCAATATTTGCTGTCTTTTGCAATATCTTCAACCTTCTCTTTAATCTCATCAATATTTGCTTTGTCTGCACTCTTTCGAATTAAATCAGAAGTCACTGAACCAACAACATCAAAAAGTCCGTCTAGAGTTACAGATCCATCTGCATTAGCTCCTAGGGTTTTCTTGGACCACTGCAATGCAGACATTTTATTATAATCAGCATCTCCATCCTCAATTTTAACAAATTCATCTATTTGAACAGTGTCATGTTGTATGAGAGGAATAATCAGTGATAATGGGACATTAGCCAGTATGTCTCCGGATTGACTGCTGAGATCCTCTTCGCTTCCATTGAAGTCTTGTGTACACATGCGAAACTGGCTGGAAGGAATTCTGTCATCCTGGGAAAATGTCTCGTTAACACCATCACTGGGAAATGCCAGTCTCGCATGGTTACCGAGTGGAAAAGCAGAACTGACCACTTCTTGGGTTTCTGGTATAATGAAATCATCATCACCAACTGTACTGTTTTTCTTTGATTTTTTTGCTGTAAAATTAAATATCTGTGGAGTTGTTTGTTCAGCTATAAATTGACGCCGTCAAAAATAAAATGACGCCCGGGCGTTAAAAATAAATTGACGCCCGGGCCTCAAAAATAAATTGACACGACAAAATAAATTGACGCCCAGGCGTCAAAAATAAAATTACGCTCGGGCGTCAAAAATAAAATGACGCCCGGGTGTCAATTTTTAACAAAAAAAACGTTATGAAAACAGATAGACAGCATTATAAAAACAAACAAATAATACAAAAAAAAATACACATGAAATCAAATTTTAGCAGATATATCAATGTATGCTTTTCATGAGAGGCTCCAAAGATTGCTGCATCACAGAAACTAATTGCGGTTACTACTTTGACTTCCTGACTTGCACGTCGGTATCTGTTTCTGTTAAATCAATTACTTCTTCATTATCTCGACTTGATTTTGTGGTAGATGTATTTTTAGCAGGTTTTTCTTCCTTTACCACCTCTTCTTTTCGCACATCTTTTTTAACATGTTCTTTTATTTTCTCCCGATTATTGTTTAAATTCAGTTAAGATTCCGACGTGCTTTTGAGTCGGGTTACTCTCGGCGAAGGTTTTTTATCACCACTTTGTTTACTGTTAACATTCAGCCCATTTAATTAATTATTTTCGAAGTTTTACTATTAGATTTTACTACTTCAGCATTTCGTTTGGCAGCCCTTGATCTGCTTGATTTAGCTTCAACTTTTTTTGGCGGTTCTTCAACAACTTTCCGTCATGTTCTTGTTCTTTTACTCACGGATTCCTTTAATGATTCGTTTTTTTGTCTTAAGATTCTTTTGATGTGTTTACACTTGCGGAAGAAGATGTATGAGCTGCACGAGAGCCTCAAGAAACAGGGCGCGTTTTCTTTTCTCTGGTTTCTTTAATGGCATCCTTATTGGAATTGGAATCATTTGTTGAACTTTGATTTTTTGAATGTCTGTCGGCACTAGAGTCCTTTTTGGTTAAGTTCGTCGACTTTACAATACTGGAATTCTTTCCAAGCTAAAATTTTTGTAAAAAATTAAATTTTTCCCGAGAACTGGATCAATAACAGAATTAGCATCTTTTGAAATATTTGAGCTTTTTTCTGCTGTTTTAGAATTTGTTTCGATATTTCTGTCTTTTTCGGTTTCAATATCTCCTTTATTTATTTCTTCCTTTTTCTGATTTTCAATCTTATATAGTTTGTGGTTTTTAGAGTATTTTCGTTTTTCACCAGTTGCGTCTAGTTTTAGCTCCTTTATATCAGTGGTTTTAACATCATTTATCTTCCTTCCATTTTTCTTGCTCCCATTTGTATTGACTTCTTCATTTATTTTTGATGTCGATCTACGCCGAGTTGTTCTTCCTCCACGCAAAACCTCTTCATCTGCTTTCGATGTCGATTTACGCCGTGTTTTTTTTTCCACGCACCACCTCTTCCTCTACTTTAAGTGTCGATTTTCGTCGTGTTATGCATCCACCCTTAACCTCTTGCTGCACTTTATTATTTTTTTCGAACTTTTCACTTGGAGCTTTGTTCACAGATTTTGACCTTGCTTCTCTTCTTTTTGGCAAAACATCAATAAAAGATTCCTGGCTCTCATCCGAATCCATGTCATTTGGATCATTCTCATCGCCAAAAAGCGCCTTGTCACGTTTCTCCAATACGATATTTCTCCAGTTAACCTTGGCCTCCTTTTGTAATTGACAATCCTTTGAGAATTCCTTGCCCAAACAATCAGGTGTCAGCAAAAAGTTATCAATGCTTACAGCCGGATTTTTTGAATAATTAGTTTTGGGAACAACAACTGGAACTCTGAAGGTATTTTCAGGAGTAGTTTTAGGTTTTGTATCCGAAGCAATAGTATCGTCTTGCTTTGGAGGAGTTGGTGGTTTATTTTGTGGTGTTATAGAAGAAGCTTCAGTACATGCTTGCGGCTGAACAGCTTTATCTAGGGATTGACGCATTTTTTTAACCAAATCTGGGGCAATAATTTTGTCCATTTCATCATCGTCAGAATCCAAAAACCAATCAATATCAAAGCCTTCCTTGGCACTTCCTGCACCGGAAGGTGACTATGATTTGTTGCCCGAGACGCAAATTTTTGCGCCATCAACAATTAAACCTAAACCCGTACCTCTTGTTACATTCGTCTGAAAATAGAGGAAAACAAAATCATTAATATCAAAAAAAAAATTGTAAAAATAGAATAAATCTTACCTGCAAGTACATACCCTGGTGAAATTCTTCTTGGTGCATATGCCGCTGAGTGGTACTGCTACTCGATTTTTTTTACTGAAAAAACGAAAAGAAACACAAGTTAGAACAAATGCAACGAATACGCACATTTAATAACACTTATTTACAAACGAATATAACAATACACTAGACTAGAATAAAAACTTACAAAATAATTTACACAAAAAACGCGGGGAGAAACAAAATAACACAAACCTAGACCAGATGACAGGACAGAGATACGATGCGCATGACAAATAGTACTATAGGCATAGTAATAGTAAGTGGAACGTATCGAGTAGAGAATGGGTTTTGGTCAGTGTTGCCGCTGAGATATTTGAAGAAGTCGCAAAAATAGGGGTCCCGAGAAAAAAAAGTAATGGCCAAATCAAACGAAATCCTTTTAAATTGAGAAAAAAATAAAACATATTTGCGTTGTTTTAACTTTTAGTTTTATTTAAATAATTATCATATGCAAAAGCAATCGGTTCGCACTGTTTTTAAATTAATTTTAACAAAAATAAATTAATTTTGATTAAATTAAATTTATTTTTTAGATATGTACATACATAATGTATCTATATTTCAGTATCACTTTTTTTTAATGAATAAATAAGTTAAATTAATTAAAATTAACTTAAGTATAAGCTTAAACAAAGAGATGAGTGTTCAGTCAATTGACAGTCAAAGTTAAAAACAAGAAATAAATCTCTAAGTGTGAACGCCGGGACGAAACACCAATTTGTATGGACTATAGACCGTTAAAAACTATATTGAATCAATAATTAACAAGTCTAATTAAATAATGCTAAGTCTTCTACTTGGCTGATGTATTTCAGTAGTATTTAGAATTTGTATTATAAAAAAACACTCATAAAAAAATAAATCTTTTTCAGAATTTTTTTAAAATTAGAATATTAAGTAAATTTTGGGAATTATTGCACATTATTTATAATGCAAACTCTTAGGCTTTTATTTATATTTGAATGTGAATTTGAAGTAATGGCCGCCATGGTGGAAAGGCTAGGTCACAATAGTTACTGTTAATGTTCGAATGTAGATTTGGGTTGCGTTATGCGGTAAATAGTATTCACAATAATTGATTGAATAGTTTAAACTTTAAAGGTATGTTTGAAGGTTGGTGCGAAGGAAGGTTGTACGAGAGAAAATCGTTACAAATACATTCAGGCGGTACAGTTGGGGAGCGGAGGATGTGAGCAAGTATGGGTGGTGGTAGCTTTTAACGAAAAGCGGTATGAGCTTACTGGTGTACTTCATCCAGAACTGAAAAGTAGAAAAAGAAATCATTTAACATTGTAATGTCCCCAGTCTGAGTGTGTCGCATAGTTTTCGGGAGACAAAAGTCCTTAGGCAGTGCAACTTTATTTTACAATTGGTACTTTGTTCCAAGTGGTATAGTAAAATTTTGAACCCTAGTGCAAAAAAAAAGAATAATAATAAAATTTGAAATAAACGTCCACCGTTGGATTCAAATCGAGGAGAAAAAGACCAAAAGAGAGAGCAAATAGGGTGAGTTAATCTTGGTTCGGATTTAAATTTAAACAAATAAAAAATAAAAATAGTGCAGGGTAGCAATAGCAAACATTTGTTATGTGTAAAAAGCAGACGTTAAACAAAAAAGGGGGGCAAACAAGGTGAGAGTGCTTCGTCGCATAAAAACAAAAAAACAGGGTTATATAATAGTTTTTTTTATTTTACCAGAGCAAACCGAAATTTGTGTGCTATAACCGATTAAAATAACGCGAATTGGGTCGGTGCCCCATTGCTTACAAAAGAAAACAGTTAGCAACGGAGTGAGTTTATTTTCGAAGAGAAAAAATATAATGAAAATTAACTTGGCGGTCCACGGTTACAATTTGGTCGTGGCCGCCCATAAATTTTTTGGATTTTATTTTGATGCCGTTGCAAACCATCTAGACAAAACCGAATCTGAGAGGTGCCTACAGCGGGCATGGTCCAAATCTTTTAGGGACACGACCTTAATAAGGATTTTTAAAATACTATAAAATTTTATTATTTCAATTTTTTTCTTTTTGCGTGATATTTCTTTTTGATTATGAGAACGCCGGGACGAAACACCAATTTGTATGGACTATAGACCGTTAAAAACTATATTGAATCAATAATTAACAAGTCTAATTAAATAATGCTAAGTCTTCTACTTGGCTGATGTATTTCAGTATTATATAGAATTTGTATTATAAAAAAACACTCATAAAAAATAAATCTTTTTCAGAATTTTTTAAAATTAGAATATTAAGTAAATTTTGGGAATTATTGCACATTATTTATAATGCAAACTCTAAGGCTTTTATTTATATTTGAATGTGAATTTGAAGTAATGGCCGCCATGGTGGAAAGGCTAGGTCACAATAGTTTTTGTTAATGTTCGAATGTAGATTTGGGTTGCGTTATGCGGTAAATAGTATTCACAATAATTGATTGAATAGTTTAAACTTTAAAGGTATGTTTGAAGGTTGGTGCGAAGGAAGGTAGTACGAGAGAAGATCGTTACAAATACTTTCAGGCGGTACAGTTGGGGAGCGGAGGATGTGAGCAAGTATGGGTGGTGGTAGCTTTTAACGAAAAGCGGTATGAGCTTACTGGTGTACTTCATCCAGAACTGAAAAGTAGAAAAAGAAATCATTTAACATTGTAATGTCCCCAGTCTGAGTGTGTCGCATAGTTTTCGGGGGACAAAAGTCCTTAGGCAGTGCAACTTTATTTTACAATTTGTACTTTGTTCCAAGTGGTATAGTAAAATTTTGAACCCTAGTGCAAAAAAAAGAATAATAATAAAATTTGAAATAAACGTCCACCGTTGGATTCAAATCGAGGAGAAAAAGACCAAAAGAGAGAGCAAATAGGGTGAGTTAATCTTGGTTCGGATTTAAATTTAAACAAATAAAAAATAAAAATAGTGCAGGGTAGAAATTTAATAGCAAACATTTCTTATGTGTAAAAAGCAGAAGTTAAACAAAAAAGGGGGGCAAACAAGGTGAGAGTGCTTCGTCGCATAAAAACAAAAAAACAGGGCTATATAATAGTTTTTTTTATTTTGCCAGAGCAAACCGAAATTTGTGTGCTATAACCGATTAAAATAACGCAAATTGGGTCGGTGCCCCATTGCTTACAAAAGAAAACAGTTAGCAACGGAGTGAGTTTATTTTCGAAGAGAAAAAAAATAATGAAAATTAACTTGGCGGTCCACGGTTACAATTTGGTCGTGGCCGCCCATAAATTTTTTGATTTTATTTTGATGCCGTTGCAAACCATCTAGACAAAACCGAAACTGAGAGGTGCCTACAGCGGGCATGGTCCAAATCTTTTAGGGACACGACCTTAATAAGGATTTTTAAAATATTATAAAATTTTATTATTTCAATTTTTTTCTTTTTGCGTGATATTTCTTTTTGATTATTCATATTGTTAAGGACCCTATTTATACAATTTGCTTTGCACCCTTCAAGTGACTTAAAAAAAAAAAAAAAAAAAAAGTAAAAGCGAAAAACAACCGGAAGGTAGAAAGGGTAGGAAGCCATAGAAACACCTCTCGCTTTCGGTAGCGTCACCTACGGTGGATTTGGTAGGCATAGACCTTTAAAGAGCTCTGTACAGGTAGGACCTTCAATCGTGCGGCAAAATAATTCGGTGCTCCACTAAAGAAGAGCAAGCATTGTACTAGGCGGCCCGAAGGAAGTTGGGCGAGGTTTTTTGGTTGTGTCTTTGACCTTTTCTTGGTGTTTGGTGTTCAAAAGGGTAGTTATGTGCATTCAAGAGGACACAAGCGTCCACAGATTTTTCTCAAAATCCACCTCTGTCTACCAACTCCTACTCTCACCTCCACGTGGTGAACATCGGGTGTCTAGTACCTCAGCTGGAGACGGGGTTTAAATCCCCGTGGAAAGCTGTTGGGGACAGCCAACGAGAGAGGGGGGGGAGGAGTGTTCCCACTAAGGCACTTCTCCTTTCATCGAGGCGGCAGCGGACGAATTCTCTAGATGGAATCAACGGTGGCGTCTACAGTTCCAGTTAGGTTGAACTACTTAGTGAACACCTTATATGGGCTACTACGACATATTTGTAGCTCAGGCCTATAAGGAGCGGTTTATCCGGCTCCCTACCCTTGGAGTTATACGAAGGGTCTGGTCCTCCGGGTCGGGGGTTGTGCGTCGGGGTAACTTCCCTACCACGTAAAAAAAAGTTGTTCCGAAACAACAACAAGCCTCGGATATGGATGATTTTAAAGTTGACGACCCCAGCAAACGAAACAAGGACAATGAATTTCGGATCTGCACGTGGAACGTCCTGTCCTTATACAGAACACGTGCAGCCGAACAATTAGTGGAGAACCTGGACAGGCTAAAGGCTGACGTAACAGCCATCCAGGAAGTGCGATGGGATGGAGAGGGCGTACGGAGACTGAAAACGTGTGACATCTACTACGGCGGGTGCTTGAAGGAACAGGGTCAGCGGCTCTTGGGTTGTGGTTTTGTGATAAGGGGAAGACTTAGGCAAGAAGTCTTGGGCTTCCGAAGTGTAAGCGAGCGCCTGGTCACAATCCGCATCAAAGGCAAATTTAAGAACATTTCGCTGATTTGTGTTCACGCCCCCCATGAAAGGAGAGAAGACTCAACCAAAGAAGCATTCTACGATCTCTTGGAGACAACGTATGATATGTGCCCGAAGTACGACGTGAAGATCATTCTTGGTGACTTCAACGCAAGATTCGGAAAGGAGGGCATCTTTGGTTCGATAGTCGGAGGACACAGCCTACACGACGAAACTTCCGGCAACGGACACAGGCTGGCAGACTTTGCGGCGGGGCGAAATGTCATCATCTCAAGCACCTACTTCCCACACCTCAATATACACAAGGGGACTTGGCGGTCGCGTGATCAAGTAACCGTCAACCAAATCGACCACGTTGCGATAGACGCGAGACATGCTTCCAGTATCTTGGACGTCCGAACGTTCCGAGGGGCCAACATTGACTCGGATCACTACCTGGTGGTAGCTAGACTACGTATGCGGATATCCATGACGCGACAACGCAGAGCAGATGCTGTGAAAAGATTCGATGTCGAGAAGCTTAAATCGCAAGAGACTGCCAGAACTTTTGCAGACCACGTAACTCTTAATCTCTCAGGAGGTCCGCTACCAGCATCAAGTGCAGAGGACCAGTGGGAACACTGTCAACAAGCCATTAGAAGTGCCGCCTCTGATGTGCTGGGTTTCACTAGGCGAATACAACGAAACCCCTGGTTCGATGAGGAGTGCCGGCTAGCGCATGCAGCTAAGGACGAGGCCTACCAGGCAATGATGCAGACTCGAACAAGAGCTGCTGAGAGAGTGGCCCGGGAGCTCTACGGGCTGAAACGAAAAGAGGAACGCCGACTTCTCAGGAGGAAAAAGAGAGAGCACGAGAAGCGGGCGGTAGAGTCTATTGAGGGTTGTAGCGGTAGGGGAGATGTTCGAAAATTTTATCAGAGGGTGAAGCGATCCACCCAAGGATTCAAGGCTAGAACGGAAGCCTGCCGAGATGAGAGTGGGAATATGGTAGTAGACACACAGTCAGTGCTGAGGATCTGGAAAGAACACTTCTCTAGACTGCTTAATGGCGAAGACAGCCAAGATGCCGCTAATAGGCAGAACGCTCCATTCAACTTGGACGATGATGGCCAAGAGTTCCGTCCACCCGACCTAACCGAAGTTCGGCTGGCGATATCCAAACTTAAGTCGTACAAGGCTGCAGGTGCGGATGGCTTACAAGCCGAACTATTTAAATCAGCGGGAGATGAATTGGCTAGGAGCATACACCAGCTCATCTGCAAAATTTGGTCGGAGGAAAGTATGCCCGATGAATGGAACCTCGGTATAGTGTGCCCCATCCATAAAAAGGGAGATGTTCTGAAATGTACCAACTACAGAGGAATTAGTCTCCTAAAGGTCGCTTATAAAATCTTGTCGGCCATCCTGTGTGACCGCTTAAAACCTTTTGTCAACGATCTGATCGGCCCTTATCAGTGCGGTTTTAGGCCAGGCAAGTCAACCGTCGATCAAATGTTCACACTCCGACAGATTTTAGAAAAATCCCGGGAATTCCAGATCGATACACACCACCTTTTTATCGATTTTAAAGTCGCGTATGATAGCGTGAAAAGGGACGAATTATACAGAGCCATGTCGAGTCTCGGCATCCCTGCCAAACTCGTCCGCTTGTGCAGGATGACGATGGAGAAATCTCGCTGCTCCGTCAAAATTGGTAAGAACACCACCGATTCCTTTGATGTTGAGAAAGGATTGAGGCAAGGCGACGCGTTATCATGCAACCTATTCAACATCGTTCTTGAAGCCATTGTACGCAACGCACATGTCAACACCAGCGGTACAATCTATCAAAAGTCCGTTCAATTGCTTGCATATGCGGATGACATAGACATTGTCGGCAGAACGAAGCGAGCTGTGGCAGGGGCATTTGCGAGCATTGAATCGGAGGTGGCTAGAATGGGATTGGCGGTTAATGAGGACAAGACGAAGTATATGCTGTCATCGAGAGAGGAATCTCAACATCGTCGACTCGGGCAAAATATCACGATGGACAGATATAACTTCGAAGTTGTCAAGGACTTTGTCTACCTGGGCTCCACTATTACATCGCAGAATGACATCAGTGCAGAGATCAAGCGAAGAATTACTCTTGCCAACCGCTGTTTCTTCGGTCTAAGAAGGCATTTAAGTAGTAAGGCCCTCTCTCAGAGAACCAAGGAGACTTTATACAAAACCCTAATCATCCCGGTCCTGCTTTATGGGTCAGAAGCATGGACACTGAAAGATTCGGATAAAAATCTGCTAGGGTGCTTTGAGAGGAAGATTCTTCGTGTGATTTTCGGTCCGGTGTGTATCGAAGGAGTATGGAGGAGAAGATTCAACGACGAGCTATACGGGCTATACAGCGACGTTGACCTGGTCAAAAAGCTGAAAATACAGCGGCTTAGATGGCTGGGGCACGTGGAGCGTATGGACAGCAACGCACCTGCCCGACGAGTCTTCGAATCCAACCCCGATGGGGTACGCAGCAGAGGAAGAACCCGTAACAGGTGGCGCAATCAAGTGAATGACGACATCAAAGCACTCGGTGTGCGCAACTGGAAGCGGCTAGCTAGGGACAGAGCTGGCTGGAGGGGCTTGTTAGTTGAGGCCGAAGCCCATCCTGGGCTGTGAGCGCCATCAAAAGTAAGTAAGTTTGACCTTTTCTCGGCTTTTTTCCCCGTTCTCTAAAATTGCAAAAATCCTTTAAAGAAAGGAAATTCAAAAAAAAAATAAAAAAAAGTCAGTTACAAAAAAAAATATAAAACAAAAAAAAAACATAAAAAAAACATCAATATAGGGTTAAGTAAAATTCAAAATTGTATCAATCTATTTATTAAAAAAAAAAACAAACTTAATTTAATTCCTTTTTTTTAAACTTATTTATTTATATCAAATCGTTATATATTTATTTATTTATTGTTGATTTCCCTTAAAAACATTATTTATTATTTTGCAATTTATTCGTTTTCCATCCTATCATTCCAATTGTTTATTTATCATTTTTTATTTTTGGTCATTCAAATTTTTATTATTGGCCCAAAATTTTAACGTAATAAACGTTTGTAAGTCGTGCATAGCAATGTGTGTTTTGATGAGCTATCAAAGCGGCTCGATGGTCTGTTGGATTCTGTTTCAGGGGTGGACGGGGTGGTGGTAGTAGGATGATCTGAGGACGACGTTTGGGACGAACCGCTTTAGGGGAGCCCGAAAAATCCTACCACAGACTCATGGCTGGGAGGGCGGCGCACCTGCTAAACACCAGCAGTTCATTTGGGTAAGCTTTGTTATGTGGCAATATCATTACGACCTTTACTTTTCCTTTGGCACGAATCTTTATTTTGCTGTTGTCCAACACTCATCCCCGTTCCGATCGTCATTCCCTTCCTACCTTCCTTGTATATGGAGTAAACCTTGATTTAATAATCCCATTTTCATTCCTTTTCCTTGGCGATATTCTTTGCTTTGGCATTTCTTTTCCTTCTACTTACCTCCTTTTTACTTACCCTTACTTTCCTTCTCTATTCCCGCCTATGCCTAACTCTTTCCTTACAGTTTGACGGTCGGGACGTTTCCTCTATGCCTTCCTATATCCTACTTACTAAATCCTTCCTACACCCAAACCCAATGCTATACTCACCCTTTTCCATCCAAGTTACCAGCAACACTTTACCTCTTCCTCTGATAAAAAATCAGATTTTGTCATCTATCGGTAATGATAAACCAATCTCTTCAATAAAATTCCAAGTTTCAGCAAAAGATCATGTGTTTGCCTTGCCCCAATTTTCACCAAAACCACAAGCATTACCAAAACCTCAAGTATCACCAAAACATCAAGTATCACCAAAACCTCAAGTATCACCAAAACCTCAAGCACCACAAAAATCACCTGCCTCTGCAGCGTCTATGTATGAGGACGATCTTCCTCATACGAAGGTCTTTCTAAGGGATGAGCATGTTCCACCGCCAATAATAATAATAATTTAACTATATGCCTGTAAGACCTCAGGTCTTTTAAATGCACGGCACTAGTTAGAAGGAATAGAAGGAAAGGAAAGATTTTTGTTGGCACAGTGGATTGAGACTTTAGGTGTTAATTATCTCATGAATTTCCACAGGTGGCATCCAGTTGAAACTGGGGAATATAGAAAAGAATGCTACCTATAGACTGGGGTTCGAACCCACACGTCCAGGCTAGCAGTCAAACACTTTATCCACTGTGCCATTGCCACCCGCAATCATGACTTATGTTTTTTCATCAACTCTTGTTGATTGCGGACTGCAATTGTCTAAGAATAGTTTAAAACTATTCTAAATTTAATAAACTTCTTGATTCTGACGATGATGAAATGGACGAAATTATTGCCCCAGATTTGGTTAAAAAAATGCGTCAATCCCTAGATAAAGCTGTTCAGCCGCAAGCATGTACTGAAGCTTCTTCTATAACACCACAAAATAAACCACCAACTCCTCCAAAGCAAGACGATACTATTGCTTCGGATACAAAACCTAAAACTACTCCTGAAAATACCTTCAGAATTCCAGTTGTTGTTCCCAAAACTAATTATTCAAAAAATCCGGCTGTAAGCATTGATAACTTTTTGCTGACACCTGATTGTTTGGGCAAGGAATTCTCAAAGGATTCTCAATTACAAAAGGAAGCCAAGGTTAACTGGAGAAATATCGTACTGGAGAAACGTGACAAGGCGCTTTTTGGCGATGAGAATGATCCAAATGACATGGATTCGGATGAGAGCCAGGAATCTTTTATTGATGTTTTGCCAAAAAGAAGAGAAGCAAGGTCAAAATCTGTGAACAAAGCTCCAAGTGAAAAGTTCGAAAAAAATAATAAAGTGCAGCAAGAGGTTAAGGGTGGATGCATAACACGACGAAAATCGACACTAAAAGTAGAGGAAGAGGTGGTGCGTGGAAAAAAAAAACACGGCGTAAATCGACATCGAAAGGAGATGAAGAGGTATTGCGTGGAGGAAGAACAACTCGGCGTAGATCGACATCAAAAATAAATGAAGAAGTCAATACAAATGGGAGCAAGAAAAATGGAAGGAAGATAAATGATGTTAAAACCACTGATATACAGGAGCTAAAACTAGACGCAACTGGTGAAGAACGAAAATACTCTTAAAACCACAAACTATATAAGATTGAAAATCAGAAAAAGTTAGAAATAAATAAAGGAGATATTGAAACCGAAAAAGACAGAAATATCGAAACAAATTCTAAAACAGCAGAAAAAAGCTCAAATATTTCAAAAGATGCCAATTCTGTAATTGATCCAATTCTCGTGGAAAATTTAATTTGTTACAAAAATTCTAGCTTGGAAAGAATTCCAGTATTGTAAAGTCGACGAACTTAGCCAAAAAGGACTCTAGTGCTGACAGACATTCAAAAAATCATAATTTAACAAATGATTCCAATTCCAATAAAGAAAGCAGTGAAAAGAAAACGCGCCCTGTTTCTTGAGGCTCTCGTGCAGCTCAGACATCTTCTTCTACAAGTGTAAGCACATCAAAAGAATCTTAAGACAAAAAATCTAATCATTAAAGGAATCCGTGAGTAAAAGATCAACAAGTACACGACGGAAAGTTGTTGAAGAACCGCCAAAAAAAGTTGAAGCTAAATCAAGCAGATCAAGGGCTGCCAAACGAAATGCTGAAGTAGTAAAATCTTAAAACAATAATCAGGAGAAAATAAAAGAACATGTTAAAAAAGATGTGCGAAAAGAAGAGGTGGTAAAGGAAGAAGAACCTGCTTGTTCATGCGTATTGCAGCTTGTTGTGCCTTTCCGCTCAACTCCGCGTTGCAAGGAGTCTGCGCGGAGGGCCAACATTAGCAATACGCATGCACGGTAGTCCTTAAAGGTTGTGCTTGCCGTTTCCACCATCTGAGCGCACCCGAAACCCAGTATTATTCATAATACTGGGTTGTGGAATGTGTTCAGCTGGTGGACCGCAACCAACTTCGCCTCGAATTCACTACCTTGTGAGCTCATCCTTTTTTTTTCATTTGCATTCTTAAATTATCACTTGGCCCATTCGGCAACTTTAATCAACTTTTCATCTTTCACTTAAAATTAACTTATAAACTAAAATTAACCTATGTTAATAAATAAATTAAAACTAAAATCCTAAAATTACTTAAATTGAATACAAATTAAAATTAAAAGCTAAGGAAAACCTCTCGTATTTTGTGTTGCTGATTTGTGCTGTGGCAGTTGGACTTGGCCATAAAAAAAGGCTTTTTGGGACACAACCTCATTTGGCCCCATTTGTGCCGAAACATTGGTCCTCAACGAACCGGATCCTTTTTTTGCTGCCTGTGCTGCCATCGCCTAGCGCCAATTTTCATCGTGACCACGCCATCGCCACAGAAATGACGGCTTACGGGAAAATTTCTCGACGCCATCGAAACTAACGGCGTACAGTTTTGTGCCGTTGGTCTGCTGGTGCGACACAGCTATAACCGCTACTTGCCACCGAAATATAACGGCGTTTACAAAATTTTGTTGAGCGCTGACATTTGTACGGGCACCACGTTTTTTTGTGCCTACATGCAACTCGTTTTTTGTGTTGCTGACTTGTTTGCTGCCTGTGCCACTCAACGTTTTTTTTGTGACGCCACTCTGTTGCTCCAGAACTACTACGTGCAACTTGCTATTGTTGCCGAACGCTGTTGCCTCGTGTTTTTTGTTGCTGTTTGCCGCCAATAAATTGCACCACGTTTTCGTGACGCCAGTCATCTGCTGCCCCAACCACTACGTGCAACCTCTTAGTTGCTGAAGCCTGCTGCCACGACGCTGCACGCAGTTTTTTTTTTTGTGCCACAGCGACGTCACTGCTGCAGTCTATAAAGCAGTCTTTTGCCTTAAACGCTGCCAGATTCGCATAGCTATTCATTTGCGCACCACGGCCTGCTGCTTGGTTTGTGACCAGCTACAAGTCACACAACCACACTTTTTGGACAACGTTTCTCAAGCATTTGAGACCAAAAAGGTGCTTACCCGGAGCCACTTTATCACTGCTGATCGAAGTGGATATATTTATATAAAAAACCACCATTGCCTCGATTGGTGGAGGAGTACCACCATTGCTTCGATTGGTGTGTGAAAGAAGGAAGACCAGAAGAAGAAGAAACCAGCCAAATCAATTGTCACCAGATCCAAGAAGACATCATCTCATCAATCAACAGATTTCAAAAAATAATTAAAACAATTTTGTACAGGTGAGTGTAAAGTTTTTATAATTGATTGGCATATCTTTTACATACATATTAGATAAGTATATATCACAAAGTTTCTGAAGTGTTTCTTTTTTTTAACGTAAAATTCAATTCGTCACTCTTTCTTTTCAACCGCGATCAATTTTTTCATTCTTCGCGTTCTTTACTGGATCACTTAAGTTGCTCCTCTAGTGGTAAATTATATTCGCCTAAAAAACATTTTTTTTTGTTTTCAAAAACAATTACTTTTATAAAACTATCTTTTGGATGTTAGTGCTTCCAACGACGGCGGTTAGTTTGGCATTTGACCACTAAATTCAGTTCTGGTGCTCCGATTTTTTCATCTAAAAGTATCCTCGAGATTCTTTCTCATAAAATTTCATTCTATTTCACATTAGTTGTCCTTTTTTTTTTTATCGCAAGTTAAAGCATATTTTATCTCGGTGCTTCGTACTGGCTCTCAGTGACTATTTGTATTTTAAGAATCACCTCAATCTCGTCAATGTGAAAAGTATTTGCCGAACCCTTTTCACACTTTGACTCGTTTTTTAGAAAACATTTTTTTTTTTTTCGGTTTTCAATTATCTATCGTCTACAAGAGCTTCTTATGCAATCTCGAAGCGATTTTTTTCCATCTTTATCAGAAGTCTTTTCTTTTGAATCGTTTGGCGTTTATATCGTTAACCATATCAAGAGATTCCCGCGTTTATCAGGAGTGATTTTTCCATAAGGCGAAAAAGTGAAACTCTTCTCTCGAACATTTTTTATATTTGATTTATTATATTATATTTGATTGTTTTGATAAATTTAATCGGGTAATTATTACTATTACTCTAAAGAGGAGTTAATCGCATGTGCTATTTGGACGATTATCCATTGATAAAAGTTTTTTGAGCATTTTCAAAACTTTTTTCAACAAATTTTTTCTCATTTAGAGAATCTTCAGTATTCTCTAAGTTTATTTTTCCTCATTGGAAAAAGTTTTTTGAGCATTTTCAAAACTTTTTTCAACAATTTTTCTCTCTTTTAGAGATTATTCAGTAATCTCTAAGTTTAATTTTCCTCATTAGAAAAAGTTTTTTGAGCATTTTCAAAACTTTTTTCAACAAATTTTTTCTTATTTAGAGATTTTCAGTAATCTCTAAGTTTATTATTCCTCATTGGAAAAAGTTTTTTTTTGATCATTTTCAAAACTTTTTTCAACAAATTTTGTCTCTTTTAGAGATTCTTCAGTAATCTCTAAGTTTATTTTTCCTCATTGAAAAAAGTTTTTTGAGCATTTTCAAAACTTTTTTCAACAAATTTTTTCTCATTTAGAGAATCTTCAGTATTCTCTAAGTTTATTTTTCCTCATTGAAAAAAAGTTTTTTGAGCATTTTCAAAACTTTTTTTTTTTCAACAATATTTTTTCTTTCTTTTAAAGATTTTTCAGTAATCTCTAAGTTTATTTTTCCTCATTGGAAAAAGTTTTTTGAGCATTTTCAAAACTTTTTTTCAACAATTTTTCTCTCTTTTAGAGATTATTCAGTAATCTCTAAGTTTAATTTTCCTCATTAGAAAAAGTTTTTTGAGCATTTTCAAAACTTTTTTCAACAATTTTTCTCTCTTTTAGAGATTCTTCAGTAATCTCTAAGTTTATTTTTCCTGATTGGAAAAAGTTTTTTGAGCATTTTCAAAACTTTTTTCAACAAATTTTTTCTCATTTAGAGAATCTTCAGTATTCTCTAAGTTTATTTTTCCTCACCCATCGTGTTGTTCTCACAATCACATCCTCGACTTCCTTTTAACTAAATTCCTCTCAAATACTTGCCCAGTCATGTCAATTCTAGAAGAATTGATTTTTGCCACAGATTTGTTGGTGAAATTCCATGCATCCGCAAAAGAGGTTCCTGAACAGAACCATACCATCATGTCTTTAGAAGCAAGAAAGACTGAGTTGAAAGATTTGTGGCAGGATGTTAAGGAAAAATACGCAGAATGTGCCCATTTTAAGCCTTCCGTCAAGAAAGAACAACTTGATATGGAAGTAATAGAGTCAAAGTACAGAGATAGTAACGAAACATATGTGAGTTGCTTGGCTATGTTTTTAGAACTGCAAAACAAATTAAAGCCCGTTATTTCTTTGGAGAACAAAAATTCGTCTTCATCATACATTCCCTCGCCAAAACCTGTGTCTTCTCATTGCATTAAGTTACCACCATGTGATACCGATATATTCCATGGTGACTACCTCTCTTGGCCAACATTTCGTGACATGTTTGATGCTGTGTACATTCAGCATCCCAAGCTTAGTGAGGTTGAAAAATTGTTTCACCTTCGATGCAAGACAAGAGGCGATGCAAGTAGGACTGTCAATCAGTTTCCTCTAACTCATGCTAGCTTTTCTATAGCCTGGGAAGCATTGCGCGCCGCCTATGAAAATACCCGCATTCTTGTTAACAATCAGGTTAAAAATATTTTCAATTTGCCCTTGGCACAAGACGAATCCGCAAAATCCATTCGAACACTTCAAGGCAAAGTGAATGATTCTTTAGCAGCACTCAAAGCACATCATGTTAACACAGAAAATTGGGATCCCATCCTTGTCTTCGCTTGTTCGAACAAATTGCCCAAAAACACATTAGCCCTCTGGGAACAATCTTTAGATGATCCAACTAAAGTTCCATCATGGAAACAGTTGGACAAATTTCTTAGTTCTCGGTTCCAAACACTTGAGTCCATTTCGGACACTACTTCCTCAACGCCTTTTATATATAATCCACAAACCTCTAGAAAAAATGTATCAAAAAAGCCAAGTAAAGTAAATACGTTTCTTGCAAAGGCGGGAGGCTCTCCATGTAAAATCTGTTCAGCTGACCATTCTATATACGAATGCCCCAAGTTTTCAACAATGCCTATCCCTACTCGAATCGAAAAAGTACGTCAATTCAAAATGTGCAATAATTGCTTAGGTACCGGCCATCAAAAATCTTCTTGTTCTAGCAAATATTCCTGCAGTTATTGCAAGAAACGTCATCATACACTTTTGCATCTCGCAAACACTCCTGTACCTCAAAATCCCAGCAATGTTGGGAATAACCAAAATATACAGTCCGCTTCTCAACCAACTGATATACAAAATTCCCAAATTTCTGCTACTGCGCAGCCATTCACTCCTAAAACATCATATCAAAATTACATGGTGACCTCAAGCAAAAAGATTCTTTTAGCAACGGCTTTAGTTAACATTGTTGGAAATGAGACAGTTCACACCGTTAGGGCTCTAGTTGACCCTGGGTCCGAAGTATCATTCATTTCGGCAGCGGTTCAAAAACGTCTTAATTTACCTTACACGGAAAGAGACACCACCATTTCAGGAATAAGCGGAAATCTTTCAATTACCTCCAAGAAACTGTGCTCTTTTTTGATAACATGTTTCAACACACCTCAAGTAACCATATCAGCTCAAGCTATTGTGCTAAGAACCCTCACGAACAGTCTTCCAAGCTCATCTTTTTCAGTAGTAGATCCTAACTTTTTCAAAGGTCTCACGCTGGCCGATCCTTCTTTCAATAAATCGTCTCAGGTAGATCTCCTTATAGGGGCAGATTTATATCCATCTATTATTCGCAACGGAGTAAAACATATTTCAAATTCGCTCCTTGCACAAAATACAATGTTTGGATGGATATTGTCAGGGCCAGTTCCAGAGACTTTTCAATCCTTTAACACAACAGTAACATTCGAAAGTGATTCTAGCACTTTGGATACTCAATTGCGAAAATTTTGGGAGCTAGAGGAATTACCTTCTACTGCCATTCGGTCGAAAGAGGATTGCTTTTGTGAAGAACTATACACAAAAACTACTTTCAGACGCGCTGATGGTAGGTTTGTTGTTCGCCTTCCCTTCAAACCACAAACTTTAAAGACCAGTTTAGGTCATTCTCGATTTATAGCATTAAAACAGTTTTCTAGAACTGAAAAAACCTTAGCCTCAAAAGGTGAGTTAAAAACTCAATATTCTAAAGTAATTTCTGAGTATCTTTCCCTCAATCATATGCGTAAGATAACTCCATTGGAAAACGTTGAAAACGGCAAAGTTAAATCCTTCTATCTTCCGCATCACGCTGTCATAAAGCCTGAAAGTACTTCCACCAAAGTACGCGTCGTGTTCAACGCCTCCAATGCCTCCTCAAACGGTATCAGTCTAAACGATATATTGTATCCAGGCCCAATTTTGCAACAAGACCTTTCCTCATTAATAATTCGCTGGCGTTTCTATAAGTTTGTTTTTAATGCAGACATAGAGAAAATGTACCGTCAAATTTTGATCCACCCACGAGACACTCCTTTTCAAAGAATACTTTTTCGCATATCCCCTCACTTAGAAATCGAAGATTTCGAATTACTCAATGTCACGTTCGGCGTGAATTGCGCTCCCTATTTGGCCATTCGCACCCTCCTTGAACTGGCTAAAATGGGAAAAAACGAATTTCCTCTTGCTTCAAAAATTCTCCAGTCAGAGTTCTACGTCGATGATGTCCTGTCTGGTGCTCATAGCATCTATTCCGCAAAAAGAGCCCAATCAGAACTTATTCATCTTCTCGAGTCAGCGGGGTTTCCACTTCGTAAGTGGACCTCTAATACTCCTGCGTTACTCGATCATCTGCCTCGAGATCACATTCTGAATGAAAACTTTCTTAAACTGGATGTTGATAGCAACACTAAAACACTAGGAATTCGTTGGAATGCCAAGGGAGACAATTTTTATTTTTCCACAAAACCGATTATTTTATCTGAAAGCCCCACCAAACGGGAAGTCTTTTCCGAAATTGCTAAAATTTTCGATCCCGCTGGGTGGTTGGCCCCTGTTGTCATCATTGCAAAAATGCTAATGCAACGCGTTTGGTCAGAACAAACTGGTTGGGATGATCCACTTAAAGCTGAAACCTTTCAAACGTGGAAAAACTTTGCTGAATCACTGACTGATATCAAATCTATAGAAATACCTCGCTGGGTAGAATACTCTCCGTCGACAGAAATCCAATTTCATGGATTCTGCGACTCCTCTGAAAAGGCATATGCTGCCACGTTATACATACGTGTCTGTCAACCTGACGGAACTCTCACTACTCATTTGCTCTGTGCAAAATCAAAAGTCGCGCCCATAAAATCAGTTTCGCTTCCACGCCTTGAGTTGTGTGGAGCACTTTTACTCTCTAAACTGTTTAAATCCTACATTTCAACTTTCCCTGTAGACTCATATCAAACATTTTTATGGACTGATTCGTCCATTGTCTTGGCTTGGCTTAAAAAACCGCCATGTGTGTGGAAAACTTTTGTCACTAATCGCACTAGCGAAATTTTAGACAATGTCGGTAATGTCCCATGGCGACACGTCAAGTCCGCTGACAATCCAGCAGATTTAGCCACGCGTGGTATAATGCCTTCAGACTTAAGGCTAAACACGTTTTGGTGGAAAGGCCCCTCATGGCTCTGCCAACCTATGTCTCAGTGGCCAGAATCTCCTACAGTCGCCCCCCGTGTTGAAGATCTTGAACAAAAAACAGTAATCTCCTTAGTAGTTCAGCAAAGTCAAGAAGACATACTAGAGCGTTTTTCCACATTACCTCGCGCCATGCGCGTTATCTCCTATATCTTTCGTTTTTATTTTAAACTTTCAAAAAAGGGAAATCATCACTACGTCTCACGTAACATTACACCTCAAGAAATGGATTTCGTTAGAAATCGCCTAATACTCGTATCCCAAGAGTCGTTCTTTTCACGGGAATATTCACTTTTGTCGGAAGGTAAATCCATTCCTTCAAAAAGCTCTATCATATCTTTCAATCCGTTCCTAGATTCAAATCAACTCCTTAGAGTTAACGGTCGATTATCTCAATCCGACTTGTCTTACAATGAACGACATCCTCTTATCCTGCCTCATAACTCTCGATTCTCCTACCTTCTCATTCTGTTCATTCATGAAATTTCACTTCATGGTGGCAACTCTCTGATGCTTCGTCTCATTCGACAAAGTTTTTGGGTACCAAAACTAAAAAATCTGATTAGATTGTGTATTCGACAGTGTAAAATCTGCATTATCCATAAAAAAGAATTCAGCAAGCAAATAATGGCTGCTTTACCCCCCTCTAGATGCACTTTTTCACCCCCTTTCACAGTCACAGGTATCGATTTCGCAGGACCCTTCGTGATAAAAAGTTTTAATGCGTGAAATTGTCGAATGACTAAAGGCTATGCCTGTGTGTTTGTCTGCTTTTCTACAAAGGCTATACACCTTGAGGCAGTAAGTGATCTGTCTTCTGAAGCTTTTTTAGCAGCCTTTGCTAGGTTTACGGCAAGGCGAGGCTTGCCTCACGAATTATATTCAGACAATGGTACCAACTTCGTTGGAGCAGATGCGATTTTGCGAAAGGAATTCAAAACATTCCTCACCTCCATTCCCCAACAAACTAGTGTCATATATGGCGTTCAGGGACTCAAATGGCGTTTCATCCCTCCCGGTGCTCCTCACATGGGTGGCCTGTGGGAGGCGGGTGTTAAAAGTTTTAAAATTCATTTGAGGAAAATGGGAGCTAGTACGAAGTTAACTTTTGAAGAATTTTCCACTGTTCTAGCACGTATTGAAGCGTGTTTAAACTCACGTCCAATCTCCTCGATGTCCAATAATCCTTCTGATATATTGGCCTTAACCCCCGGGCATTTCTTGCGCGGAGGCCCTCTTTTATCCTTTCCCGAACCTAATTTGGCAGATGCCAATTTGTCCCTTATTAACCGCTGGGAAAAAGTTAGATGCCTCCAACAGCAATTTTGTCGTCGTTGGAAAGATGAATATCTTAAAGAACTTCATCAACGTAATAAATGGCAATCGCCTAGTGAGGATATCAAGTTAAATGATCTAGTCGTTATTAAAAATGAAAACTTACCGTCTACGGAATGGCGCCTAGGGCGTGTTATAAATGTACACCCCGGCGTTGACGGAAGAGTGAGAGTGGCGACCCTTCGAACCCAGAATGGGGAAATTAGTAGACCAGTTGTTAAACTTTGTCTTTTGCCTATTAAGTAAGAAATTATATATCTATTATATTTAATACATGCCTTTCAATTATTACAAGAACTTTATACTTAACCTATTTTCATGCTTTAATTAATTTTTCTTATCAATTTTGTCTCTAAAGTAACTTCATAAATCTTTAAAGTATAAATTCTCTTTTTGTGACCTCACTTTTCTTAATTTTTCATTAATTCATTTTCTCTTTCAATTTTTTTCATGATTTTTCTTCTTTGCTTTGGCGCATATCGCCAAGGGGGGCAGAATGTTCATGCGTATTGCAACTTGTTGTGCCTTTCCGCTCAACTCCGCGTTGCAAGGAGTCTGCGCGGAGGGCCAACATTAGCAATACGCATGCACGGTAGTCCTTAAAGGTTGTGCTTGCCGGTTCCACCATCTGAGCGCACCCGAAACCCAGTATTATTCATAATACTGGGTTGTGGAATGTGTTCAGCTGGTGGACCGCAACCAACTTCGCCTCGAATTCACTACCTTGTGAGCTCATCCTTTTTTTCATTTGCATTCTTAAATTATCACTTGGCCCATTCGGCAACTTTAATCAACTTTTCATCTTTCACTTAAAATTAACTTATAAACTAAAATTAACCTATGTTAATAAATAAATTAAAACTAAAATCCTAAAATTACTTAAATTGAATACAAATTAAAATTAAAAGCTAAGGAAAACCTCTCGTATTTTGTGTTGCTGATTTGTGCTGTGGCAGTTGGACTTGGCCATAAAAAAAGGCTTTTTGGGACACAACCTCATTTGGCCCCATTTGTGCCGAAACACTGCTAAAAATACATCTACCACAAAATCAAGTCGAGTTAATGACGAAGTAATTGATTTAACAGAAACTCAAAAAGAAGACAAAACTGCCCTAAAAAAACAGCCAAGAAGAGGAAAAGCCTAAGGAATATCCCAATGCAAGTCGCAAATCGTCTATAAGTGTATCCCAGAGTTCAGCTGAAAGTAATGATTCAGATAGAACACTTCGTAGAAAGAAAAAACTAAAAATTCCCATGACGTCTTGTTCTCCATCAACTAGAGAAGCTCTAGTTCGATATTCTGGTAGAGTTTGGGAATACACTGAAGATTCAAAAGATTGTGATGTATTAATTTTGGAAGCTGGCAATCAAACATATAACTTTTGGTTGCACTAGCTCGAGGTGTGAAGGTTGATTGGTTAAAATAAGTTATAACCATGATTTCTACGGATGTAGGATTTCACAAATATCTATTTGACGAACCAAATTTTCAATTGCGACATAAATTTGTTATGCGAGATTCTCTTCAACTGGCTAAATCTACTTCTCTCAAGATGATACGAAATTTAATTTGGTATCAGAAAATGTTGATAATCGCCTTTGGTACCGATTGATCCGTGCGTCATTTTATTTTTGACGCTGTCCAAAAGGAATTCTGGATACATAGCTTTCCTATCTTCACAGCACATTTGCTTATTCGCTTACATAGAAAAATGGCATAAAAGTTGTTCATTTTCTTACAAAGTCCTTCTTATTGGCCAGTCGGCAGAGACAAAAACGATATTTCGTATTTCAAAAACATACCGCTCAAATTTTATGATTGAAATTGGTAGACGGGTTATCTATGAGTATATAAAAAAAACAAATGGCGCAGCTACACTGTAAGTATTGTGCTTTAGCCGCCATTTTAAAAAGCGCGTTGAAATTATATCTCATAAAAGGCTCATTGTACAATTTTTGTTTACATATAAACTAATACAAAACAGAAATATCTTCATTTTCTTCATACAAAGTTTTTTGTAGGATTTATATTTTCGGAGTTAAAGCGTCGAAAAGTTTTCAATCATAAAAGCGGTATGTTTTTATAAAAAAAAAAACAAAACTGCCGACTGGCCTATTAGTAGTTCTAAAGAGAATCAAGATAATTTTAATCTAGGACGGATGGACGCATAGAAAAGCTAAGGTCTACATTTACATTTTTGCAATAGTAATCAGCCCAATTCTAAATATTCTCCGCGAGATTTGTGCCCCCAAAATTAAAATGCTCGTCACATCAAATATATTTACATTTTCTATTTTGTGGACATTTAGAATGCCAGCTTTTTTCTCGTAGTATTATTTCTCATATTCGACATTTGCTTAGAATAAGGAAAAGGGAACAAAATTCCCGGGAATTTATAGTTTAGAATAAGAGAGTAGGGAAAAGAAATTTGAAAAACAATTTTACTCTTGGAGTGGCATGTTTTTATTTCACGTAAAGTTTTTTTGTTGTGCAGTTTAACCTTCTTGTAAATCCTTTCCAAGCTTCTGTTTTCTGTATTTGTTTTCCACAGAAGCATTGTATATAAAATTTATATATAATGTAGGTATGCATATTTATTTATTTATTTATTTCTTCGATATCAAGCAGATATACATTTACAGACAAAAATATATAATCTTAAAGACTACTGAATAAATTATAAGCAACATGCGAACCTTACAAGTTTGTATAAATACATCGTATCTCTGTCCTGTCATCTCGTCTAGGTTTGTGTTATTTTGTTTCTCCCCGCGTTTTTTGTGTAAATTATTTTGTAAGTTTTTATTCTAGTCTAGTGTATTGTTATATTCGTTTGTAAATAAGTGTTATTAAATGTGCGTATTCGTTGCATTTGTTCTAACTTGTGTTTCTTTTCGTTTTTTCAGTAAAAAAAAATCGAGTAGCAGTACCACTCAGCGGCATATGCACCAAGAAGAATTTCACCAGGGTATGTACTTGCAGGTAAGATTTATTCTATTTTTACAATTTTTTTTTTTGATATTAATGATTTTGTTTTCCTCTATTTTCAGACGAATGTAACAAGAGGTATGGGTTTAGGTTTAATTGTTGATGGCGCAAAAACTTGCGTCTCGGGCAACAAATCATAGTCATCTTCCGGTGCAGGAAGTGCCAAGGAAGGCTTTGATATTGATTGGTTTTTGGAAATGAGTTTGAAAAACACCTGAGTCATAGGATGTTCGATTTCTGGTTGACTGTTTTCTAAGTTCTCCTCTTTGGCAATATCATCAACCTTCTCTTTAATCTCATCAATATTTTCTATTGTGGTAGGTTCTTCAGGTTCATTGAGATTTACAGCCATATCAAAATATTTGTTTTCTTCTAGGTTCTCTTCTTTTGACAAATTCATCTGTTCTGCATTTAAATCATTTGTTTTTGTTGCCAGTGGTTCAGGTTCTTCAGGAATTACAAAATATCAGGTGTACTGGTTTGTGAGATTGCTTTGTCTGCACTCTTTCGAAATAAATCAGAAGTCTCTGAACCAACAACATCAAAAAGTCCGTCTAGAGTAACAGATCCATCTGCATTATCTTCCAGGGATTTCTTGGACCACTGCAATGCAGACATTTCGTTATCATCAGCATTTGCATCCTGAATTTTTACAAATTCATCTATTTGAACAGTGTCGTGTTGTATAGGAGGAATAATCAGTGATAATGGGACATTAGCCAGTATGTCTCCGGATTGATTGCTGAGATCCTCTTCGCTTCCAATGAAGTCTTGTGTACACATGCGAAACTGGCTTGAAGGAATTCGGTCATCCTGGGAAAATGTCTTGTTGACATCATCACTGGGAAATGCAAGTCTCGCATGGTTAGCGAGTGGAATAACAGAACTGACCCCTTCTTGGGTTTCTGGTATAAAGAAATCATCATTACAAACTGTACTGTTTTCCTTTGATTTGTTGCTGTAAAATGAAATATCTGTGGAGTTGTTTGTTCTGCTATAAAATGACGCACGGGCGTCAAAAATAAATGATGCCCAGGCGTCAAAAAAAAAAATGACACCCGGGCGTCAAAAATAAATTGACTTATTGATTTATTTTTGACGCCTGGGCTTCAAAAATTAATTGACTTATTGATTTATTTTTGACACCCGGGCGTCATTTTATTTGTATAATGGAACATTAGCCAGTATTTCTCCGGATTGTTTGCTGAGATCCTCTTCGCTTCCATTGAAGTCTTGTGTACACATGCGAAACTGGCATGAAGGAATTTTTGTCATCCTGGGAAAATGTCTCGTTAACATCATCACTGGGAAATGCAATTCTCGCATGGTTAGCGAGTGCAATAGTAGAACTGACCCCTTCTTGGGTTTCTGGTATAAGGAATCATCATCACAAACTGTTCTGTTTTCCTTTGATTTGATGCTGTAAAATGAAATATCTGTGGAGTTGTTCGTTCTGCTATAAATTGACGCCCGGGCGTCAAAAATAAATTGATTTATTTTTGACGCCTGGGCTTCAAAAATAAATTGACTTATTGATTTATTTTTGACACCCGGCGTCATTTTATTTTTGAGTCCCGGGCGTCAATTTATTTTTGACGCGTCAATAATGTTTCACTAAAGTTAGTTTTCACCACTAAAGTGTCGTGCCGAAATTGTCATCATTTTATTCCATAGTTTGTAGAATCACCCGTATATATACCTACCTAGGTAGGTACCATTTTTTATATTTTTTTTTTTCTAGGTAATAATAATTAAAAAAAACATCAAGAAAAACAAAATGAAATGAAAAGGAGCTAAAAGCATCGCTTAGGTGCCAGTTATAGCTATCATTGAAAAAGTTAACTGTTGATTTTGAGACCTTTCGAAAGTTTAATCATTGAATATTTTAATGCAGAAATATAGCTTACGACTTCAAAATTATTTCTCCTTCATGAACTGCCTTACCAATGATCATTGAAAAAATTAAAAGTTACGTTATGGGGAAGATATGCGTCAAAATGAATTTTTTTGGAGGGGAAATAATTTTGAAGTCGTAAGCTATATTTCTGCATTAAAATATTCAATGATTAAACTTTCGAAGGGTCTCAAAATCAACAGCTAACTTTTTCAATGATGGTTTTCAATGATAGCTATAAACAAGAAGGTTAAACTGCAGAAGAAAAAAACTTTACGTGAAATAAAAACATGCCGCTCCAAGAGTAAAATTGTTTATCAAATTTCTTTTCCCTACTCTCTTATTCTAAACTATAAATTCCCGGGAATTTTGTTCCCTTTTCCTTATTCTAAGCAAATGTCGAATATGAGAAATAATACTACGAGAAAAAAGCTGGCATTCTAAATGTCCACAAAATAGAAAATGTAAATATATTCGATGTGACGAGCATTTTAATTTTGGGGGCACAAATCTCGCGGAGAATATTTAGAATTGGGCTGATTACTATTGCAAAAATGTAAATGAAGACCTTAACTTTTCTATGCGTCCATCCGTCCTAGATTAAAATTATCTTGATTCTTTTTAGAACTACTAATAGGCCAGTCGGCAGTTTTGTTTTTTTTTTTATAAAAACATACCGCTTTTATGATTGAAAACTTTTCGACGCTTTAACTCCGAAAATATAAATCCTACAAAAAACTTTGTATGAAGAAAATGAAGATATTTCTGTTTTGTATTAGTTTATATGTAAACAAAAATTGTACAATGAGCCTTTTTTGAGATATAATTTCAACGCGCTTTTTAAAATGGCGGCTAAAGCACAATACTTACAGTGTAGCTGCGCCATTTGTTTTTTTTATATACTCATAGATAACCCGTCTACCAATTTCAATCATAAAATTTAAGCGGTATGTTTTTGAAATACGAAATATCGTTTTTGTCTCTGCCGACTGGCCAATAAGAAGGACTTTGTAAGAAAATGAACAGCTTTTATGCCATTTTTCTATTTAAGCGAATAAGCAAATGTGCTGTGAAGATAGGAAAGCTATGTATCCAGAATTCCTTTTGGACAGCGTCAAAAATAAAATGACGCACGGATCAATCTTTACCAAAGGCGATTATCAACATTTTCTGATACCAAATTAAATTTCGTATCATCTTGAGAGAAGTAGATTTAGCCAGTTGAAGAGAATCTCGCATAACAAATTTATGTCGGATTTGAAAATTTGGTTCGTCAAATAGATATTTGTGAAATCCTACATCCGTAAATCTCATGGTTATAACTTATTTTAACCAATCAACCTTCACAACTGGTACACCTCGAGCTATTGCAACCAAAAGTGTATATGTTCGATTGCCAGCTTCCACAATTAATACATCACAATCTTTTGAACCTCCAGTGTATTCCCAAACTCTTCCAGAATATCGAACTAGAGCTTCTCTAGTTGATGGAGAACAAGACGTCATGGGAATTTTTAGTTTTTTCTTTCTACGAAGTGTTCTATCTGAATCATTACTTTCAGCTGAACTCTGGGATACACTTATAGACGATTCTTGGCTGTTTTTTTAGAGGCAGTTTTGTCTTCTTTTTGAGTTTCTGTTAAATCAATTACTTCGTCATTAACTCGACTTGATTTTGTAGTAGATGTATTCTTAGCAGGTTCTTCTTCCTTTACCACCTCTTCTTTTCGCACATCTTTTTTAACATGTTCTTTTATTTTCTCCTGATTATTGTTTTAAGATTTTACTACTTCAGCATTTCGTTTGGCAGCCCTTGATCTGCTTCATTTTGCTTCAACTTTTTTTGGCGGTTCTTCAACAACTTTCCGTCATGTTCTTGTTGTTCCTTAACTCATGGATTCCTTTGGTGATTCGATTTTTTGGTCTTTAGATTCTTTTGATGTGCTTACACTTGTGGAAGAAGATGTATGAGCTGCACGGGAGTCTCTAGAGGCAGGGCGCGTTTTCTTTTCACTGGTTTCTTTAATGGCACTTGAGTTTTTATTGGAATTGGAACCATTTGTCGAACTATGATTTTTTGAATGTTTGTCGGCACTAGAGTCCTTTTTGGCTAAATCCGTCGACTTTCCACAGGAATTGGATCAATTACAGAACTAGAATCTTTTGAAATATTTGAGCTTTTTTCTGCTGTTTTAGAATTTGTTTCGATGACTTTTTCGGTTTCGAGATCTCCTTTTTTATCTCTATCTTTTTCTGACACTGTCTTTTTCAATCTTAGATAGTTTGTGGTTTTTAGAGTCTTTTCGTTCTTCATCAGTTGCGTCTAGTTTTTGCTCCTTTATATCAGTGGTTAACATCATTTTTCTTCCTTCATTTTGTCTTGCTCCCATTTGTATCGACTTTTTCATTTGATTTTGATGTCGATCTATGCCGAGTTGTTCTTCCACCACGCAATACCTCTTCATCTTCTTTCGATGTCAATTTACGACGTGTTTTTTTCCATGCACCACCTCTTCCTCTACTTTTAGAGTCGATTTTCGTCGTGTTATTCATCCACCCTTAACCTCTTGCTCCACTTTATAAGTTATTTCGAACTTTGCACTTTGGGCTTTGTTCACAGATTTTGACCTTGTTTTTCTTCTTTTTGGAAATCAATAAAAGAATCCTGGCTCTAATCCGAATCCATGTCATTTGGATCATTCTCATCGCCAAAAAGCGCCTTGTTACGTTTCTCCAATACGATATTTCTCCAGTTCACCTCGGCTTCCTTTTGTAATTGAGAATCCTTTGATACTTCCTTGCCCAAACAATTAGGTGTCAGCAAAAAGTTATCGATGCTTTCAGCCGGATTTTTTTAATAATAAGTTTTGGGAACAACAAATGGAATTCGGAAGTTATTTTCAGGATTAGTTTTAGGTTTTGTATCCGAAGCAATAGTTTCGTCTTGCTTTGGAGGACTTGGTGTTTTATTTTGTGGTGTTATAGAAGAAGCTTCATTACATGCTTGCGGCTGAACAGCTTTATCTAGGGATTGACGCATTTTTTTTAACCAACAAGAGTTGATGAAAAAGCATTAGTGATGATGATGATTGGCGATGGAACATGCTCATCCTTTAGAAAGACCTGCGTAGGACTAGGAGGAAGATCGTCCTCATACATAGCCGCTGCAGAGGCAGGTTATTTTTGTGGTGCTTGAGGTTTTGGTTATATACTTGAGGTTTTGGTGAAAATTGGGGCAAGGCAAACCCATGATCTTTTCCTGAAACTTGTAATTTTATTGATGAGCTTGGTTTATCATTACCGATAGATGACAAAATCTGATTTCTTATCAGAGGTAGAGGTACGGGTTAAGGTTTAATTGTTGATGGCGCAAAAACTTGCGTCTCGGCCAACAAATCATAGTCATCTTCCGGTGCAGGGAGTGCCCAGGAAGGCTATGATATTGATTGGTTATTGGAAATGGGTTTGAAAAAATCCTGAGTCATAGGATATTCGATTTCTGGTTGACTGTTTTCTAAGTTCTTCTCTTTTGCAATATCTTCAACCTTCTCTTTAATCTCATCAATATTTGCTGTTGTGATAGGTTGTTCAGGTTCATTGAGATTTACAGCCATATCAAAATCTTTGTCTTCTTCTAGGTTCTCTTCTTTTGACAAATTCATCTGTTCTGCATTTAAATCATTTGTTTTTGTTTGTGAGATTGCTTTGCCTGCACTCTTTCGAATTAAATCAACAACATCAAAAAATCCGTCTAGAGTTACGGATCCATCTGCATTAGCTTCTAGGGTTTTCTTGGACCACTGTAATGCAGACATTTTATTATAATCAGTGTCATGTTGTATGAGAGGAATAATAAGTGATAATGGGACATTAGCCAGTATGTCTCCGGATTGATTGCTGAGATCCTCTTCGCTTCCATTGAAGTCTTGTGTACACATGCGAAACTGGCTGGAAGGAATTCTGTCATCCTGGGAAAATGTTTCGTTAACATCATCACTGGGAAATGCCAGTCTCGCATGGTTACCGAGTGGAAAAGCAGAACTGACCACTTCTTGGGTTTCTGGTATAATGAAATCATCATCACCAACTGTACTGTTTTTCTTTGATTTTTTGCTGTAAAATGAAATATCTGTGGAGTTGTTTGTTCAGCTATAAATTGACGCCCGGGCGTCAAAAATAAAATGACGCCCGGGCCTCAAAAATAAATTGACACGACAAAAATAAATTGACGCCCAGGCGTCAAAAATAAAATGACGCCCGGGCGTCAAAAACAAAATGACGGGTGTCAAAAACAAAATGAAGACCGGGCGTCAAAAATAAAATGACGCCCGGGTGTCAATTTTTAACAAAAAAACGTTATTAAAACAGATAGACAGCGTTATAAAAACAAACAATTAATACAAAACAAAATATACATGAAATCAAATTTTAGCAGATATATCAATGTATGCTTTTCATGAGAGGCTCCAAAGATTGCACAGAAACTAATTGCCGTTACTACTTTGACTTCCTGACTTGCACGTCGGTATCGGTACCTTTATTTATAATAAACGCGCACTCAAGGGTTTGTTAATACCCTTAGCATGTAAAACACAGTGCGAGCGTTAGGAAAATAGAATAAGGTTTGAAAGGAGGTTTAAGTTCAAGTTCAATGGGTTTTAGTTCATAAGAAGTATAATACATAATTTACAAATTTTCCAATATTTAACGTGGCATCTACGCCGTCTGTCAGTTGGCAAATGATAATTAATTATTTACAAAAAGTTAAGAAAAGTTTTTTTTTTCTGTTATTTTATTTTTTAAAAAAGTTCTTCCAAAATTCGCTTTTTATTAGAAAGTGTTATTTTTATATACTTATATGAAGTTATCCAGCCCACCTGTCCATTAAGGATATTTTTAACTTCAGTAGGGTTGCTATGTCTGTATAAGCTAACCCAGGACAAAAAGTTTTAAAATCCCGGACTTTGGAGGACATCACCTTCTTTTAAAAAGAGTACAAAAAGAGGACAAAATGAATCAAAAATTAGGTCAATGAACTCATACCAAAATATATTTCATATTTAAAATAACATAAATTCAAATAAAAAATAAATCTTAACTAATATATAAAAGTTTTTTTTTTGTTTTCTTGTCAGTTTGGCTGTACGGGTGTCCAAACTAACAACAAAACAATCAAAATACTAATTTTTTGTATGGCATCAACAATGTTTATCCCCCTGCTATCCGATAAATAGCTTCTAAAAAAAAAATAAACTTAAATTTTTTTATAAATCTTTAACAATAATAAAAAAATGTTGCCTATATGAAATTTGTTTTTTTTTTTTGTTTTTATTAATATCTTTTTAATTAACAGTCGTAGAGGTTTGCAATGTACTAATAAATTATAGCTATATGTCCTAGGAACTTGTCTAAAAAAATTATATTCCTATTGTACCGTTGAGCTGAGAAATTCACAATATAATATTGTTCACACATATTACTTAATAACATGTGGGTGTGTGCAGGGATTGATTTAATTTTGTCTTATATTTAATCTCAATAGTATAGCCATTTATTTGATACCTCACTTTTTAATCTACCTCCTATATTAGCGTCACAATTGATTTTTTTAAAATTCATAAAAAATCGAATAAAATCCATAGAAATGCTCCGCTTTGTTCATTGTCAACAATCGTCTACCAGTGGAGAGCACCGTTATCTTAATTGAATTTCTAATTGGAGTCCTTTTAATATACAAAATCATAACTTCATTTCTACTCAGACGATTATTAAAGTTTTGATCTCAGAATTTAGGTATGAGATATGGCTAAATTTGTATATAAAAATTATTGAGAGGGGTGAACAATTTCATACTAAAAGGGTGTGTAAATGACCCGTCAAATTTATATTACATATATTAAATTCCAAACTTGATGAAATTTTTTTTTATTTCAAAAAGCTAATGATGTACGTTTATAGGTGTAACCTTCTTCTATAAATATGTCAATAATTTTGTATTTCTAAATCTAACGGGAAAAAAAGTACGGGTAATTTAATAAATAAATCACAAAAAAAGCTACATTTAGACAACTTTAGAGGTTTCAAAATTGAGCAAACCTTAATATTTCATAAAAAATTAAACATGAAATTTAGATAGAAATTTATAACTTAAATTTGTATGTAAAAATTGTTGCAAAATATTAAAAAAATGTGTACTAAAAATGCGTTTTAATGAAAAATCAACTTATTTATTCGTAATTTAAATTCAAAATTTAATTAAAAATGTATATATTTGAAAAAAACAAAGGATGCACATTTATAGGTGTAGCTTGCTTATACAAATAAGTGATAATTTTGTATTTGTAAATCTAACGGGAAAAAAGTAGGGGCAATTTAATAAAATAAATCACAAAAATGATACATGAATTTGAGGTAAAAATTTATAATATAAATTCCAGTGTTAAAATTTTTGCAAAATCTTAAAAAAATTCATACTAAAAATGTGATTTAGTGAAAAATCAATTCAATGTTTGGTACTTTAAATGCAAAAGTTAATAAAAAATTGATAAATTTTGAAAAACAAAACTAACACACCAATTGCTCTAATCCTCTTCTAAAATATTGCTAATGAATGTTTACTGATTATTTCAACAAAAACCACTCTAAAATTAGTTTTATTGATTTATTTACCAAAAAATCATGCCTTTTCAACGAATTTTATTTTTATAATTTCACCACGCCCATAAAATATTTTCAAATTAAAAAATTATAAATTCTGAAAATCTGATAAAAATTTTGATATATAAAAAATAAATGCGCTATGCTCACAAGCTGCACAAAATAATTTCAAATATTAAAATTTTACATTAGAAATATTTTTTACAGATAAAATCCAGAAAAAATTTGAAAATTTTCAATTTGTCTGCATAAAATTGGCTATAAATTGGAAAGTACGAATTCGAATTTCAAAATTAAGATGTCGATGGAAAGGTCACTGTCTCACTATTTAAATACATACAAAACATTAATAGACGCCCATACAATTTTAAAGACTAATACGCTTAAACAGATAAAATAGCATTATTTTGACTAAATAGTGAATATTGTTACTTTTTATTTAACCGATTATCAAAATTTAAATTTTGTAATAATCGATACGAATCAGCAATTGTTTTGGTATATAAAACATATTTCTACGATAACCAAAAGCTCTAATATGGATTTTTAAACATAACTGAAAGAAAACTTTTGTAAAAATCCGGTCTATTGGTCGATAATTTTTTTTTTTTTTTGCTAAAATATACATAAAATACCTGTAAATGGCCATAACATGGGTAATACTTTTTTGATATTTATATATATATTATTATTATATAAAAATACAAAATAATTCACTTTCATGACAAAATAAATTGTTAAAAGAGAAAGAATTTGCCATAATGCGAAAAATTCATACCTTTTGAGTGTATTTACTTAGAAAATTGTTAAAAGTTAATGAAAAATTTAAAAACTTTGAAAAAATAATGACTCAATTAAAGGTGTTACATTCTTCTACAAATATTTTAGTAATTTAATATTTGTAAATCTAAAGGGAAAAAAAGTAGGGGCAATTTAATGAGATAAATCACAATAATGCTCCATTTAGCCAAATTTAGAGGCTTCAAACTTTAGTAATGCCTGATAGTTCATAACAAATGATACTAACAAATGATATAGACTACGGTAGAAATTTTTGCAAAATCTTAAAAAAAATCATACTAAAAATGTGATTTAGTGAAAAATTAATTCTATTTTTGGTACTTTAAATGCAAAACTTAATACAAAATTGATAAATTTAAAAAAACAAAACGAATACATCAATTGGCTCTGATCCTCTTCTAGAATATTGCTAATAAATATTAAGTGATCATTTCAACAAAAGCCATTCCAGAATTAGCTTTATTGATTTATTTACCAAACAAAATGCAAAATGGATCATGGATACAAAACATAACTGTGCGTTGCTCACAAGCTTCACAAAATAATTTCAAACATTAAAATTTTACATTAGAAATATTTTTTACAGATAAAATCCAGAATAAAATTTAAAATTGTCAATTTATCTGCATAAAATGGGATATAAATCGGAAAGTTCTTATCCGAATTTCAAAATTTAGATGTCTTTGGAAAGGTCGTTGTCTCAATATTTAAATACATACAAAATATTAATAGACAACCATACAATTTTAAAGACTGATTCGATTAAACAGATGGCAGGATTATGAACATGTCCAGAAAAAATCTAATGGAGTCCAAAAAATCTATGTCCACATGCGGCGACCTACATGGCGAAAAATAAAACTTTTTGAACAAGACATGAGCGTTGTACAAAGCGTAGCTATGAGATTTGACGTTTCAAGTGCGTATGAGTTTTTTGCCTGGTTTTTGTTGAATGTGTAAGTGAATGTAAGAGTGTTGGAAAATATAATAAGTAGTGATGAAAGGCTAATGAATGGCATGATATAATTCTCAAGTAAGTAAAAATGCGCTGGTCGTTGATTGGATTGTGGTGGAAGGTAAAACCTTAACCAATCATGTTTGATTTACATGGTCGGTGAAAATTTAGTTATGCTGAAATCAACACGGCGAATACTTTCACAATCTCCCAAATCAGTGAAAAACATTCGCTCCGTAGAGTAAATCATTCACATGTATAACAAAAATGGTAACAGCAATGCTATAAGAGCAAAAACTGCCGTATTACAGCTCCTCTTTTCTGTGCGTTGCAGGTCGTGTGTCGAAATGTCAAAATTTAGGGGCACCAATCGATTAAGGAGGGTTTTATTACCTAATGTCTCGGCCAGCACTTTAGCACCAACAGAAAATAAGAAATTTCACTTTTCAATTTGAAAGGTGTCTAAATGTCAAGATCTGAGAGCGCCAATCGATTAAGGAGGTGGATTTTGCACTCTAAGTCCAATGGAAATCAAAAACATCGCACTTCGCAGTTGACAGTGATGATGGTGAAATGTCAAAAATAGTTGGGGGCGAGATAGCAAACCATACAAATTTTTCAAATATTTTCTTACAAGTAGGTGTCTGTAGCATAGATATTTAGAAGTACGTGAACAAACTTTTATATTTATAATAATTAATACTTGCACAATATTTCTATCCTTTGAAAATTGAGAACATGAATGATGTTGAAAATTTATTGATGTCGGGAATAAGTTTTCCTGGGGAATCGGGCGGTCAATTCATCAAATTTATTTCAGAGATATTGACGACAGCAGAAATATATTCAAGGAAAACTATTTTCCACGGGAAATTTTTTTTTCAAGATTTGTAAACAAACTATCCTTTATCAAAAGGGACCCGGGCAACGCCGGGTGTTTCCGCTAGTAACAAATATTTATCTTCAGATAAAATTATTTTCAAGAACTCATTTATTCAACGGGGCCCATCGATAACTAACCACTTACAAGCAATAAGGATTGGTTTGTGTTGTTGTAAACCCTTGAGAAAAAAGGGTAATGCTAAAACAGCTGTTCTCAAAAAATAAATCTCAACCTATCCCAAAAATTCTCGTATACCTAGTCAGCTATATTACGTTGAATTGTATGCCAGGTAAACCTATCCAGTAAGGGTTGACAAGTCAAATAAGATCTATTTCATTTTATGTTTTCTATCAGATTTGTTTTGTCTCTCTTTTTATTTATTTTTTTTTAATTTTCAAAATAACTTGTAAGGGGAAAAAAGAGGACAGTTTTTAAAACATTGGAGGACGTTCCGCGCCGAGGTTAAAAAGAGGACATGTCCTCCAAAAAGAGGACGCATGGCAACCCTAAACTTCAGCATCATTTAAATAATTATTCCCGAACGTACTCCTTCTGGTTTCCACAAAAATAGGACATCTACCCATAAAATGAAAAACGTCTTCCCTTTCCCTAAGGTTACATAGCCCGCAAATGTCCTCCAAGTCATTCCTATGAGGAATATAGTTCAGGGGAAGCATCTCACCTCGTGCTTTTAAAACCAGTGACATGAGTTCAGTTGGATGCTACGCCCTGAAGTAGTTATTCGTTGTTAGATTGTAGTTAAGCGTTGCATATATATTCCTATGGAATGAGGTCCTGGCTTACCAAACGTAGTGGTGTCTTTTTTTTCGTCCAGTAAGCTTATGAGTTTATAGAGTTCGCTTTTCCACGTGTTCATTGAGCCACTTTGAAGTGAGAGTGAATGTCCACAGTACTCCGCTAAGTCTTTTGACAAATTCATCTGTTCTGCATTTAAATCATTTGTTTTTGTTTGTGAGATTGCTTTGTCTGCACTCTTTCGAATTAAATCAGAAGTTACTGAACCAACAACATCAAAAAGTCCGTCTAGAGTTACAGATCCATCTGCATTAGCTTCTAGGGCTTTCTTGGACCACTGCAATGCAGACATTTTATTATAATCAGCATCTCCATCCTCAATTTTAACAAATTCATTTATTTGAACAGTTTCATGTTATATGAGAGGAATAATCAGTGATAATGGGACATTAGCCAGTATGTCTCCGGATTGATTGCTGAGATCCTCTTCGCTTCTATTGAAGTCTTGTGTACACATGCGAAACTGGCTAGAAGGAATTCTGTCATCCTGGGAAAATGTCTCGGTAACATCATCACTGGGAAATGCCAGTCTCGCATGGTTACCGAGTGGAAAAGCAGAACTGACTATTTCTTGGGTTTCTGGTATAATGAAGTCATCATCACCAACTGTACTGTTTTTCTTTGATTTTTTGCTGTAAAATGAAATATCTGTGGAGTTGTTTGTTCAGCTATAAAATGACGCCGTCAAAAATAAAATGACGCCCGGGCCTCAAAAATAAATTGACACGACAAAAATAAATTGACGCCCAGGCGTCAAAAATAAAATGACGCTCGGGTGTCAAAAATAAAATGACGCCCGGGCGTCAAAAACAAAATGACGGGTGTCAAAAATAAAATGAAGACCGGGCGTCAAAAATAAAATGACGCCCGGGTGTCAATTTTAAACAAAAAAACGTTATGAAAACAGATAGACAGTGTTATAAAAACAAACAAATAATACAAAAAAAAAAATACACATGAAATCAAATTTTAGCAGATATATCAATGTATGCTTTTCATGAGAGGCTCCAAAGATTGCTGCATCACAGAAACTAATTGCCGGTACCTTTTTTTATAATTAACGCGCACTCAAGGGTTTGTTAATACCCTTAGCATGTAATTTATTTTTTAAAAAAGTTCTTCCAAAATTCGCTTTTTATTAGAAAGTGTTATTTTTATATACTTATATGTAGTTATCCAGTCCACCTGTCCATTAAGGATATTTTTAACTTCAGTAGGGTTCCTACGGCTGTATAAGCTAACCCAGGACAAAAAGTTTTAAAATCCCGGTCTTTGGAGGACATCACCTACTTTTAAAAAGAGTACAAAAAGAGGACAAAATGAATCAAAAATTAGGTCAATGAACTCATACCAAAATATATTTCATATTTAAAATAACATAAATTCAAATAAAAAATAAATATCAAATATTTATCTTCAGATTTAAATATTTTCAAGAACTCATTTATTCAACGAGGCCCATCAGTAACTAACCACTTACAAGCAATACGGATTGGTTTATGTTGTTGTAAACCCTTGAGAAAAAAGGGTAATGCTAAAACAGCTGTTCTCAAAAAAGAAATCTCAACCTATCCCAAAAATTCTCGTATACCTAGTCAGCTATATTACGTTGAATTGTATGCCAGGTAAACCTATCCAGTTATGGTCGTTCACAAACATATGCGGATATATGTATGTATCTCAGCGCAACGTGAACGTGGATATTGTTATTTATTATAAGGTCATACAATTACTCACAACTTATGTTTTTGTAATTAAATTTAATTAAAATTATACCCTTAAACATTTCCGATAATAATCTATTTCTTCCCTTTGTCCATTGTAAGTTTATTAATTAGAACACTCTTTCAACTTTTTTTTTTTTTAATTCAAGCGACAATTTTCATATAAACTATACATAAATGTAGGTAAGATTTTCAAAAGAGAAATTTGAATTTTTTACCCCGGTTATTTTTCGCAATAATTTTACATCTAAAATTCACATTTAATTTTTCAAAATTTTAGTTTAAAATATGTATTGTAAATACAAAATTCTCGAGGTTGTGGTTGGCCGAAACATTTTTTTAAGTTCAATACAAAATTCGTTTTTTCGGAATGAACATTTTGATTTTTTTAAATTTAAAGGGTTGACAAGTCAAAAAAGATCTATTTCATTTTATGTTTTCTATCAGATTTGTTTTGTCTCTCTTTTTATTTATTTTTTTTTTTAATTTTCAAAATTACTTGTAAGGGGAAAAAAGAGGACAGTTTTTAAAACATTTGAGGACGTTCCGCGCCGAGGTTAAAAAGAGGACATGTCCTCCAAAAAGAGGACGCATGGCAACCCTAAACTTCAGCATCATTTAAATAATTATTCCCGAACGTACTCCTTCTGGTTTCCACAAAAATAGGACATCTACCCATAAAATGAAAAACGTCTTCCCTTTCCCTAAGGTTACATAGCCCGCAAATGTCCTCCAAGTCATTCCTATGAGGAATATAGTTCAGGGGAAGCATCTCACCTCGTGCTTTTAAAACCAGTGACATGAGTTCAGTTGGATGCTGCGCTCTGAAGTAGTTATTCGTTGTTAGATTGTAGTTTAGCGTTGCATATATATTCCTATGGAATGAGGTCCTGGCTTTCCAAATGTAGTGGTCTCTTTTTTTTCGTCCAGTAAGCTTATGAGTTTATAGAGTTCGCTTTTCTACGTGTCCATTGAGCCACTTTGAAGTGAGAGTGAATGTCCACAGTACTCTAAGTCTCTCCAAGACTCAAACCATGATACTCTTTTCCGAATCACCAACATCGTTATTTTTTTGGGCAGTCTTCTATCATCCATCTTGATAGTATTCATAATATAGTCAACTTGCATTTTCAGTGTTGAGATATACAATGGTGGAAGTCCAGTCTCTAACATGAATATGTGGTTTGCCGTACTATTCGGTAACCTTAAGGTTCCTTTCAAGAACTATCTCAAAAACTGCTCCACTGCATCCAACTCCTTATGGCCCCAAACTTGGGTGGCATAGCACATTATGGCTTTGGCTTGGAAAATGCGATACTTTGACTCTTACTCGACATCTTTGCTCTGCATGACAGTCTTCCACGTTGCATTAAGCGCATTTTTAGATTTGGCTAATTTGTCTACCAAATGATTGTTCCAGTTTCTACATATCCGAACACCAAGGTAGTTGTATTCATTGACCATTTCAATACTTTGGACCCCGAGTTTCCATTTTTCTTTGCGACAGTTACGCCCTCTTCCGGTGCGAAAAATCATCACCTTTGACTTTTCTAGATTCACCTTGAGCCTCCATTTACTGCAGTACTCATGTATCCTGTTGATCATTAGTGGGAGACTTTCAGGCGACTCTGCTAGAACCACGATATCGTCAGCAAACATAAGGACTTTTATTAAAAGATCCGATGAGACTCGTGCACCCCCTTGTAGGACCTCCTCTATGTCATCTATAAATAGTGCGAAGAGAAGAGGACTCAAATTACAGCCTTGCACAATCCTATTTCAACCTGGAATTGCTCAGACCTTTTCCTTTTTTTAGTATATGCTTCAGCAGTAGCGGATCCAGGGGGGGGCTATAGGGGCTAAAGCCCCCCCCACAGCCAATTTGTAAAATTCGATTCATAATAGCCTGAAAGGTTTTACATTCTGAGCTAAGCAATTAATATGTTTGCAGTGTTTTTTTAACCCCAAGGAAATTTGATAAAAAAACGAGGTTGGGGCTGAACACCTTACACCATTATTTGTTTATTCGATGTAAGAGCTAGATAATTTTCAAGATAACTGGTATTTTTCCAAGCCAAAGACAATTTGGTGAAAAATACTATGTTGAGGCTGAATAATTTAAATCCCTAGCCCTAGGTTTCCGGCTAAGCTTCAAGAGAAAATAGAATAGTATAGAAAAAAACGAACTAGGGCCTAGACAATTTACACTTCATTTTCATTAAACGAATTTGGGGCTCGATTATTTCTACGAAAGCTGATATTTTTTCAAGCTGTTGTTTTGCGTTTTTGTGGTAATTTGTTGTGTTTGATTGTACCTGATGCTGAGTCCATTGGTTTTTTATCGTCTTCATTAGATAATTTTCGTTTCGATTGTGTGAAAATTGACGTTTATGGCTGATAAATTAATGTTCTGATAGTTGTTTGTCCTGGAGTATCAGATGGTTATATTTTATTTTGATTGTTGATCTTATACCTATGTTCCTAATAGCTTCAGCTTTTTTTAACAATTTCTTTTTTTCGACATTTTCCCTCAGTAGTTCGTCAAATATGGAAATTTGTTAATTATTTTTGTTACTATATTGGATTCAAAAATGTCTGTTATCAGCGATTTTACACTATGTATATTATAAAGTCCAAATCTTTTAACGAAATACTTTAGTTGAAAATAATACTAAGGCATTGTAAAATGGTGTTTTCCAACAGCCAACTTTCTTTTTCCTACATTAAAAAAAAAAATATATTTTTCCTTCTTAGTTGGCATTCTAGAACATTGATTTTTTCTTCGTGTCTATCAAGCTTTATGTTCAAAATATTGAATTTAGAATTTATTTTTATTTAAAACTGTAAATATGGAAATATGTTAATAACAAAAACACTTAATTTATATTCTATTGCTAAAACTTTACTTATTTACAAATGTAAACACATATGCATAAAATAACAACACAACATAATTTTTCAGTACATATTTTTTTTCTTCCACTAATGAAACTTCACTTATCTTTGTTTCTTCTACTTATAGAATAATTGATAAAAATTTATTTATTGCAAAAACTCAATATGTATTTTTAAAATAACAAAAAACAAATAATTTTCGAGTGCATTTGTTTCCTAAACTAAACTAAACTTATTTAAAAAATGTAAAATGTAATGTAAATGTAATTTTAAAAATATAAATATGTATACAAAGCGAATACATGTAACGAGTCGATGTTATTGTTTCTTCTACTTAGAAAAGAGTAGAATAATTGATAAAGATTAACTTATTTCAAAAAATCAATATGTATTTATAAAATAACAAACTTATTTAAAAAATGTAAATAGGTTTCTTTTTTAAAAGAAAAAATTGATAAATGTTAACTTATTAACAAATATGCAAAGCCATAAAAAAAATAAAATAAAAATAATTGTTATTAAATTCATTAAAAACGTCGGTTTGACAACTGATTCCTCTGTGGCTTAAAAAGCTTATTTTCAGCTTTTGAGACTGATAATTTTTAAGTGTATATGTTCCAAGAAAAGCCTTAAAAATATATATTTATGTTGTATACAAAAAAAATGTTTTAAACTTTATTTCGTTCTAGTATTTTGTGAAAAAAAAATAGCATAGGACAATATGGGATATACCATCCCATTGAAAGTATTTATGAATAATGAAAGCATTTGCATTTTTTGACAAAGACTCAAAGGAAAATAGAAATAGAAGAATGTAGGTATTTGTGCTTCGAAATTAGTCAAACGGCAGCATTGATTAATGCATCTAATAATTTTTGATTTTTGATTGATTTGTATAAGAAAAAAAATATTCCGTTTTGGAACAAAGATATTTAATTTTTTTTTAAAGTTCATATGTATGTCCAAAACTGGAGACCCAAGCCCCCCCCCACAGCCAAATCTTAGATCCGCTACTGGGGCTAAGGGTTGAAGAGATAAGTAAAAAGAGATACAAAATGGTTGGGGCTTAACATTAACGTGTCAAATGCCCCAACTGTTTACACTAAAAACAAAGCTAATTTACCGAAAGAAACGCAGTTGAGGCTTAAACCATTGGAGAACAACGGAATGTCAAGTTAAGTGTAAATGTTTAATACAACAGAAATTCTTTCTTACGGCCTTGGCTGCGCTAAGAGATTTTTCGGTTTACGTTTTCAAAATTTGAAAGGTCGAAGGCAATTGTACATACAAAACATTTTTGTACTAGGAAATTGTACACAAATTCTCTAGTCAAGGAGCCAAATTTCAAAAGCGTGAGTTTTCTCTGTGCGCGCCCAGAAAATCATGCAAAAGCAAATGAATATTTGCAATCCCTCTAGGCTCTCGAGTGACGTGCGAATTTGTCGACATATTTTTTTGACATGAATATAAAGTGTATGCAGCGTATACACGAAAATTCATTCACACTGGCAAAATTGGGCCGCGGCTTATTTCTTAGAGCAGCTTTGTCTTATGTCCTAAAGTGTCAGTTTGAACAAAATAGTTTCGTTGATTTGGCTAATTCAGGAAAAATGAGATCTCAGAGGACTGATACCGTGTCAAAGCACATATGTATGAGCTTTTGCGAGTACGAACACTTAAATATAATTCTTCTGGACTAGCCAATTATAAACAGTTTTCAAATCTTGTCAAAAATGGGAAGTTCAAAACATACCCACAGCTAATTTAAAAATATAACTACATTACGTAGGTACCTAATCAATTTTCAAATAATATAAATAAACGAATTTGTACGCGTGGTTCAAGCATATATGGCTAAAAATTATTAATTTTATTAATACAATAACTAGTTATACCAGATACCTTTGGCCTTTGAATTTGTTTCTGTCTCCGCTACAGCAATCATGAATAATTGTTATTGTACTTTGTATTGAAAACATTTAAAAGCGCGACAGGAGAGGATATAAAGGCACACACAAAACGGATATCATTAAACGAAAAGTGGGAATGTCAAAATTCGACGTCTTTTATATAACGACACATGAATCTCCATATATCCATATATATAAAGGTTAGGCCGCACTCGCCGGAATTGCACTGCATCGGAACTACACTTACACGACTTCGTATGAATTTTTATGAAGTTCAGTTGCCGCTTAGTGCGATATAGCTCCTAAAATTTCATAAAAAATAATGCCGCGTTGTCGTGAAGTGTAGTTCGTCTGAAGTTGAGTACGGTCTTTCATTAAACCTAAACTGATCACTATTATTTGTTATAAATTAAAAAATTGATCTTAAAACAAGCAAGTTTTATTACTTAAGGTCTCAAACTGAATCTCCAAACTCCAAGCCCCCCCCACTGCCAATTCCTAGATCCGCTACTGTGCTTCAGCATAAGTGCTTTCCTATCAATCGTGTCGAATGCCGCTTTGAAATCAATGTAAAATGCATAGAGTTTCTTTTTGGAACTTATAAATATTTCGGCTATGTTTGTTAGCGTACAGAATTGGTCGATTGTAGTTGTAGAATAGTTCTTCCGAAAACCAGCTTGTGCCTCACTTAGTAAGTTATTCTTCTGAACCCAACCATAAAGCCGTTTGCAAAGTAGTTTGGAGAAGATTTTCATTGAGGAGTTCATCAGCGATATCCCTCTATAATTTGCAGTATCCTCCTTGTCCCCTTTTTTGAAAATTGGACAGATAATTGCTTCTTTGAAGTAATTTGGAACACAAGCTGCTGAGTCATATGCATAGTTTAAGGCATTATTTGTAAGGACTTCTATGTACAGATCAATGCTAAATTTATAAAATTCTTGCGGTATACCATTTGATCCCCGAGACTTATTATTTTGCAGTTCACTCAATACTTGTTCAACCTCTGCACACGAAAACGGTGCGTCCAATTCGTCGTTCTGTAATAGAGGCGTTGCAAATTGAAAAGTTGAAGTAAAGTGATCTTTTGTCAAGCCTTTGAAGTGGTCAGCTAAAGTTTGGTTATAGGGTAAATGCACTAGTATCCGGACAGTGCTAGTGTCCGGACACTTGGTCATTTATTTGAGAAAAGAAGGCATATTATACAATAACGGTATGCAATAAGTATCAACATACAATCTTTTATATATTTAACAAATGTATGCAAGGTTTCATGTACATTAACGCAGCACTGAAAGAGTTATGCGTCTTTTCAGTGTTGCAGGTATAAGAGAAACATTAAAATGGCATTTTGAGTCTAAAAAAAATAGTGGAGGCGTTTAAAAGATGTAGGTATTTTATGCAGTCTTAATTAATTTATTGTAATAGAAAGTGACTTATTTGCTTTAAAATAGAATAGACTTTATTATTTAAAGCATAAAAGTTAATAAAACTTAAGTTTTTGTCAAAACATTTGATGTCCGGGTACTGAAACAAATTTTGTTCTTCATTTTCAGTTTCCGGACAGAGTGTCCGGACACTGAAAATAAGAGAAAAATATTAAATGTATGTTTTATTGACCTTAAATGAAAGGTACGTATATTTCACATGATTTAATAAAAGAGAATTGTATTTTTCTCACGGATTTTCAGTATTCGGACAGAGTTTTCTGAGTGAGAAATTGGCTGTCCGGATACTAAAAAATAAAGTCCAGTATCCGGACAAGTGTATTTTGTATGAAATTTAAGGATTTTGTACATTGTAACTTTAATCACATTTCAAGGAAGTGATTCTTTAGGTCCTTACGAAATTTAAGGCCCTTGAGGATATTAGAAGATACAAATTAAGCACAATGAAAACAGATGCTAAATATGACCCCTGAGTGGACCAAATTGCTATGATTGTTTAAAAGAAAAAAATATTTATTGCTAAACACCTAACGTAAATTGTATTTTATAACAAGGAATGTAGTGGCGGATTTAGAGGAGGCTCTAAGCGCTTAAGCTGTCCACCCCCACAGGTTATTCCTAAAGTGTTTTAATGATAGAATGCAAAAGATTACAATGTGTAGAGTTCAAACCAGAGCTCTTGGATTCCAATTTGTATGGTGTATTTGTTTAAAAATATGGTGGTTTTGAAAACTCCAGCGATTCAATTAGGTTCAGTTTATACGTGCAGTAGTGGGTCTAGTTGAAACTTAAAGTATTTTTAAACACAAGACGAAACAGAAAGAATTATAATTTCTTATACATCATATTTTCTATACATCAGATCCGACAAGAATTAGACTAAAAAATGGGTTTTAAAAACCAAACCGAAGCTAGGCTCTGAAAATTGTTGGAATTTAACTCTTAAACTGTCAAGCCTCAAAATGAAGAGTAGATATAGGTAACATTTAAATCTTTATATTTCACGTGTACATGGGATATATGTTCCAACGTATGTACCTACAATCGAATTGTTCGAATTAACGTATTAACACGTTTTAGTAATACAAGTGTATTTAGTATAACATTATCGCCCACAAGCAGCAAAGAATTATCTAAACAAAACTAAACTTATTTGCCACCAAGGTTCTAATATCCGATGGGAGGTTTAAATAGGAACAAAATACACACCGGTTTTTTAATTACGTGTGTAATCTGATTATACATGTATTCTGATTACACGTGTATTTTGATTACAGGTGTATTTAAAAGATATACATGTTAATAAATTTTTATTACTCGTGACACGAAAACAAGAGTAATTAAACACACGTTGACTATGGAATAAAATGATGATAATTTCGACACCACACTTTTTGAAGCAAATAGTGGTAAAAACTAACTTTAATGAAACACCATTTTATGGCATTGACGCCCGGGCGTCATTAGCTGAACGACCAACTCCACAGATATTTCATTTTACAGCAACAAATCAAAGGAAAACAGTACAGTTGGTGATGATGATTTCTTTAAACCAGAAACCCAAGAAGGGGTCAGTTCTGCTATTCCACTCACTAACCATGCGAGACTGGCATTTCCCAGTGATAATGTTAACGAGACATTTTCCCAGGATGACAGAATTTCTTCAAGCCAGTTTCGCATGTGTACACAAGACTTCAATGGAAGCGAAGAAGATCTCAGCAATCAATCCGGAGACATACTGGCTAATGTCCCATTATCACTGATTATTCCTCCTATACAACATGACACTGTTCAAATAGATGAATTTGTTAAAATTGAGGATGGAGATGCTGATGATAATAAAATGTCTGCATTGCAGTGGTCCAAGAAAACCCTAGAAGCTAATGCAGATGGATCTGTAACTCTGGGCGGACTTTTTGATGTTGTTGGTTCAGTGACTTCTGATTTAATTCGAAAGAGTGCAGACAAAGCAATCTCGCAAACAAAAACAAATGATTTAAATGCAAAACAGATGAATTTGTCAAAAGAAGAGAACCTAGAAGAAGACAAATATTTTGATATGGCTGTAAATCTCAATGAACCTGAACAACCTATCACAACAGCAAATATTGATGAGATTAAAGAGAAGGTTGAAGATATTGCAAAAGAGGAGAACTTAGCAAACAGTCAACCAGAAATCGAATATGCTATGACTCAGGATTTTTTCAAACCCATTTCCAATAACCAATCAATATCAAAGCCTTCCTTGGCACTCCCTGCACCGGAAGATGACTATGATTTGTTGGCCGAGACGCAAGTTTTTGCGCCATCAACAATTAAACCTAAACCCGTACCTCTACCTCTGATAAAAAATCAGATTTTGTCATCTATCGGTAATGATAAACCAAGCTCTTCAATAAAATTTCAAGTTTCAGGAAAAGATAATGGGTTTGCCTTGCCCCAATTTTCACCAAAACCTCAAGTATAACCAAAACCTCAAGCACTACAAAAATCACCTGCCTCTGCAGCGTCTATGTATGAGAACGCTCTTCCTCTTACGCAGGTCTTTCTAAAGGATGAACATGTTCCACCGCCAATCATCATCATCACTTATGCTTTCTCATCAACTCTTGTTGATTGCGGAATGCAATTGTCTGAGAATAGCTTTAAAGCTAAATTTAATAAACTTCTTGATTCTGACGATGATGAAATGGACGAAATTATTGTCCCAGATTTGGTTAAAAAAAATGCGTCAATCACTAGATAAAGCTGTTCAGTCGCAAGCATATACTGAAGCTTCTTCTATAACACCACAAAATAAACCACCAAGTCCTCCAAAGCAAGACGAAACTATTGCTTCGAATACAAAACCTAAAACTAATCCTGAAATATCCGGCTGTAACCATCGATAACTTTTTGCTGACACCTAATTGTTTTGGGCAAGGAAGTCTCAAAGGATTCTCAATTACAAAAGGAAGCCGAGGTGAACTGGAGAAATATCGTATTGGAGAAACGTAACAAGTCGCTTTTTGGCGATGAGAATGATCCAAATGACATGGATTCGGATGAGATCCAAGATTCTTCTATTGATTTATTGCCAAAAAGAAGAGAAACAAGGTCAAAATCTGTGAACATAGCTCCAAGTGAAAAGTTCGAAATAACTAATAAAGTGGAGCAAGAGATTAAGGGTGGATGAATAACACGACGAAAATCGACACTAAAAGTAGAGGAAGACGTGGTGCGTGGAAAAAAAAAACACGTCTTAAATCGACATGGAAAGGAGATGTAGAGGTATTGCGTGGAGGAAGAACAACTCGGCGTAGATCGACATCAAAATTAAATGAAGAAGTCGATACAAATGGGAGCAAGAAAAAAAGAAGGAAGAAAAATGATGTTATCCACTGATATAAAGGAGCAAAAACAAGACGCAACTGATGAAGAACGAAAAGGCTCTAAAAACGACAAACTATCTAAGATTGAAAAAGACAGTAAGTCAGAAAAAGATAGAAATAAAAAAGGTGATCTCGAAACCGAAAAAGACAGAAATATCGAAACAAATTCTAAAACAGCAGAAAAAAGCTCAAATATTTCAAAAGATGCTAATTCTGTAATTGATCCAATTCTCGTGGAAAATTTAATTTGTTACAAAAATTCTAGCTTGGAAAGAATTCCAGTATTGTAAAGTCGACGAACTTAGCCAAAAAGGACTCTAGTGCCGACAGACATTCAAAAAATCATAATTCAACAAATGATTCCAATTCCAATAAAGAAACCAGTGAAAAGAAAACGCGCCCTGTTTCTTGAGGCTCTCGTGCAGCTCATACATCTTCTTCTACAAGTGTTAACACATCAAAAGAATCTTAAGACAAAAAATCTAATCATTAAAGGAATCCGTGAGTAAAAGATCAACAAGTACACGACGGAAAGTTGTTGAAGAACCGCCAAAAAAAGTTGAAGCTAAATCAAGCAGATCAAGGGCTGCCAAACGAAATGCTGAAGTAGTAAAATCTTAAAACAATAATCAGGAGAAAATAAAAGAACATGTTAAAAAAGATGTGCGAAAAGAAGAGGTGGTAAAGGAAGAAGAACCTGCTAAAAATACATCTACCACAAAAACAAGTCGAGAGACAAAACTGCCCCTAAAAAAACAGCCAAGAAGAGGAAAAGCCAAGTCGCAAATCGTCTATAAGTGTATCCCAGAGTTCAGCTGAAAGTAATGATTCAGATAGAACACTTCGTAGAAAAAAAAAACTAAAAATTGCCATGACGTCTTGTTCTCCATCAACTAGAGAAGCTCTAGTTCGATATTCTGGAAGAGTATGGGAATACACTGAAGATTCAAAAGATTGTGATGTATTATTTTTGGAAGCTGCAATCGAACATATAAACTTTTGGTTGCAAAAGCTCGAGGTGTACCAGTTGTGAAGGTTGATTGGTTAAAAGAAGTTATAACCATGAGATCTACGGATGTAGAATTTCACAAATATCTATTTGACGAACCAAATTTTCAAATGGGACATAAATTTGATATGCAAGATTCTCTTCAACTGGCTAAATCTACTTCTCTGTTTAGTGGTATGAATTTTATGATGACACCACATATAACTCCAAAGCCTGATGAGATGAAGGGTATAATAGCTTGCGCTGGGGGTACAATTCTAGCTAACATTCCTACCTCTCAAGATGATACGAAATTTTATTTGGTATCAGAAAATGTTGATAATCACCTTTGGTACCGATATTTTTGACGCTGTCCAAATAGGAATTCTGGATTCATAGCTTTCCAATTTTCCAATTGGCATACAATTTGTCTATTTTCTTACAAAAGCCTTTTTATTGGCCAGTCGGCAGAGACAAAAACGATATTTCGTAATGCAAAAACATACCGCTCAAATTTTATGATTGAAATTGGTAGACGGGTTATCTATGAGTATATAAAAAAAAACAAATGGCGCAGCTACACTGTAAGTATTGTGCCTTAGCCGCCATTTTAAAAAACGCGTTGAAATTATATCTCATAAAAGGCTCATTGTACAATTTTTGTTTACATATAAACTAATACAAAACAGAAATATCTTCATTTTCTTCATACAAAGTTTTTTGTAGGATTTATATTTTCGGAGTTAAAGTGTCGAAAAGTTTTCAATCATAAAAGCGGTATGTTTTTATAAAAAAAAAAACAAAACTGCCGACTGGCCTATTAGTAGTTCTAAAGAGAATCAAGATAATTTTAATCTAGGACGGATGGACGCATAGAAAAGCTAAGGTCTACATTTACATTTTTGCAATAGTAATCAGCCCAATTCTAAATATTCTCCGCGAGATTTGTGCCCCCAAAATTAAAATGCTCGTCACATCAAATATATTTACATTCTTTATTTTGTGGACATTTAGAATGCCAGCTTTTTTCTCGTAGTATTATTTCTCATATTTGACATTTGCTTAGAATAAGGAAAAGGGAACAAAATTCCCGGGAATTTATAGTTTAGAATAAGAGAGTAGGGAAAAGAAATTTGAAAAACTATTTTACTCTTGGAAGCGGCATGATTTTATTTCACGTAAAGTTTTTTTGTTGTGCAGTTTAACCTTCTTGTAAATCCTTTCCAAGCTTCTGTTTTCTGTATTTGTTTTCCACAGGAGCATTGTATATAAAATTTATATACAATGTAGGTATGCATATTTATTTATTTATTTGTTCCATCAAGCAGATATCCATTTACAAAAAAAATATATAATCTTAAAGACTACTGAATAAATTAAAAGCAACATGCGATACCTTACAAGTTTGTATAAATACCTAAAAATAAATAAATACTTAAAAATAATGTAACACCTAACCACCAGAGTTTAAGGTATCACGAATAATATTGCTATGGAAGTCAATATGATTAGCAACTGAGTTGGCCTTTCTACGGCACCTTGTTATTGGCTCATTAAGACCATAATTAACCCTATGAAAAGGTTCAAAAATATATTATTTACTCGAAGATCTCTTGTTGGAGCATATATTTTTATAAAGGAAAAAAGCCTACTTAAGAAAAAAAAAAAAACACTTGCATGGTTGCATGTCGTATTGAAGTTTGACTTCTGGCAGTGGAAGGAAAGAGATGCATTAATGTTTTAATTTGGTTTATTTGGCTAGGTAACTGGTTTCTGATAGATATAAACAAAAAAGGGTTGCGAGAGAAGAATTAGGTATGTACTTGTGTTTTATTTCGGTTTTTTTTTTTGTGAGCGATTTACAATTTGTTCTTGATTCAGCACTCTTGTGTCTAGTTATTTTGTCTTGATCGTGGCAAGTGCAAAAAAAAGGTTCCTATACTCTGTTCAACAATAATTGTCAGTACAGGGCTTATGGGCGAGCTTTTTTCAAAACACAGTGGCGCGTGTGTATACTTTCTCGACACTGAATTGAGAAAACTGCCAATAAAAAAGATTCTACACCACTGAACAACGTACAGGAATTGTTGTTGTAATGCCCTGCAAAATATCGTACACTGCACCATGACCCTCTTCATTGCATGCCCAAACCCAAGCACATAGCACACTGATCATAATCGTTTCTACTCTGGGTCAGGGTTGTCACGTTTTAAGAAGCGAAATCGCCATCATTAAAATTTAAATCGCCAAAAAATCGCCGAATTCAAAATTTTCAACCCAAACCACCAAATTTAAAAATGAAAAAAAATTCCGCTGTTTTTTTTCCATATCAAAACAAATTATAATTAAAAACAATCATATAATAATCAATGGTATCCTATTTATTGCATTTGCAACATGGCTAGATCTTACAGCATGCCGTTCAAAGTCAGTTTTGAGCGAACGTAAATATATAGCAGCCGCTAAAAAAATATATATTCCAACAGAGTTACCTTACCCATTGAAAGCAATACGAAAGAGCTTTTTCAGTGGTTTTTATAAAATAGCTTTCTGTTTTCAAGCTTTTGAGAACAGAATTAATTAAGGTGAGATATAATGCAAAGTACGGAAACCCTATGAGAGCTTTTACTTGAAATAGTTATATGCAATCCAATGCGACCAGACAGAGATACAAACGTCCTATCTTTCATGTACTGACAATTTTTGTTGAACAGAGGATAGGTACCTACTTAGGTATTCAAATGTAAGAAGGTACATGCATATGATTAAATTAATTTTGTTGGATAAGGTAGGTAGGTGTGTATATAAACGGGTGATTCTACAAACTATGGAATAAAATGATGATAATTTCGACATAACACTTTTTGAAGCAAATAGTGGTAAAAACTTACTTTAATGAAACATTAGAACGTCCTTCCACATACCACAAAAAGGCCAGTCAAAAAATTTATATTTATCAGTTTATGGGCATTTTTAGTGGTCGGGGGACTTAATTTTTTTTACGGGGGCTAATATAAAATACAAAATATCTTATATATCATTATGTTTTCTTATTAAAATTGTAACTTATTAAATACACAAAATACATATTAAATCCTTAAAAAAAATACATAAAATTATTCAGAGTAATTGTTATGTAGGTACCTAGCATTATTACACATATTTTTATTATACATCTGAAAGTAATATATTTGGAATTTTAATAAAATAAAGTAATATAGGTACAATATTACTCGTATATGGCTTTTGTTACAATGAAAAAAAAACTTATGCAAGATTATTTAAGTGTCATTTTGAATAAGTATCAAAAGAACTTTAAAACTAATTCGTCAGGACTAGCGTTTAATTTAAATTTATTCAATTACGTTTTAAGTTATCTCTAAAGCGTCCTTGGTACTGATATTATGTCCTCGCTCTTTTGGCATTTGCAGGTAAACTCGCCCATGAGGGAACGGACTGAAATTAGAAATATAGAATCCATTATTATTGTTAAGGATGCAGAAAAAAACATGTTTTTTCTTTGTATAGTTTTTCTGTTTGGTGTCCGGTGTCCCGATGCCATATGTAAAGATAATTTTTGTTTAAAGTAACATTAGGCATAGCCAAATCTTTTTAACAAAATATAGCTAAGCAAACTGCTTTTCTTACCTCTAAATACTTAAAATTTCCACAAACTATTAGGAATTTTCTTGGTCTAGTCAATGCAACATTCAATCTTTGATGGTTTCCTAAAAATCATTATATCTTTAAGACCGCTATTTCTGCAGAAATAAATAAAAAAAATGTTTTTACTTGTTTAAAATTAAATACTTCAATCACTGTCTTACCTTATCATAGTTTCTAACTTTTCACGATGCTGAACGCAAGGTGTTTTAACACCATAACTGTAAAATTTATTTGGTATGTAATTGTCCAACGTGGTTAAATGAAATGGATATAATCACTTTTATTTTACTTACGATGCGAGTTTAACACAATTACTTATCGTTGAACAAACTATGTTGGCACACTATGTTGGAACACTTGGTTTATAATATTTTTCTTAAGCGCCAAGTTTTTTCGCATTTCAAAAAGCTCTTCTTGTCCTACGTCTTGGAAATTGTGTCTTTCCATTTAAACTTGTCGGGCCTCTAATTGAACATTCTTAAAAATATTTATAAATATATTATTTTATTTATATAGATTTGGAAACCGATTTTTAAAACATACCTCTGAACTAAGATTTTCTTCGTTTAATTCTTGACCACTACCACTTATTTCATATGCTTGCTTGCTTAGAATATTCATACGATGACGCTGTAAAAGGCTTTTAAGGGTTATTTCTACGTTCCTTACGTTGTGATGAACCTTTTCATCCATTTCAAATCGAACAACATTAAATTGTGTAGTTTCAGGTGAGAGTTTTTGTCGGATTTTAATTATTTTCTCAGCTATTACATCCACAGCCATATCGTATTACTTTGGGCGCAAACAAGAATTTTCTTATCTAATTCATTTACCTCATTACCATAGGTGAGGTTAGGTGGGGTTAGGTTAGGTTAGGTGGGGTGATGATGCGGCAAGCCACACCATCTCGCTCGGATCTCAATGAATCCATTGCGTTCCCCGACAGAAGGAAAAGAAAGGTATAAGAGGGGTTGGGGAGAGGCCTCCATGAACCATCCTGAATTCTGAGTGAATTTTAAGATATTTTTCAGTGGCAATGTTGAGATGTCGCCCAGTTCATCGAAAAAATATTCTCCAAGGGCTTCTTTTCTGGTTCTGGCTAAGCTGGGGTAATCACAAAGAAAGTGATAAGAGCCCTCTTCATCCTGACACCCTCTACATAAGTCAGATGTGCTAATGCCCATTCTGCTCATGTGGGTACCCATCGAGTTGTGTCCCGTAAGGATTCCAACAAGTAGGGATAAATAAGGTCTGCCTATCTTTAGTATGTATTCTGTTTTTTACGCGAAATATTTGGCCAAAGATTTCTTGAAACCCGACAAGTGTCGATTGATGACCATCTGACATCTGCGGCCACAAGAAATTTCTGGTGAATTCTACTCTTTTCTTGCTCCAGTGGCATAAAAACCGAGTTGTTTGAGTCCGGTCTAGAGAAGACCCGATTTTGGCCAGTTCATCTGCTATTTCGTTTCCGTAAATATCACTTTGTCCCGGGACCCATCGAAGAGTAACTGTGTTTGTTGCGCTAAGCATTTTAAGCTCGTTACGGCAACGAACCACCAGTTTGGACTTTGTGATGATTGAGGAGATAGCTTTTATCGCCGCCTGGCTGTCTATGAAGATATCAATATTTATATTGGCTACTTCACAAGTGACAAGATGTTTTGCTGCTTCGCAAACTGCAAGTACTTCTGCTTGGAAGACACTGCAGAACTTTGGAAGTTTTATTGATCTTTTAAGGGGTCGATCATCTGAATAGATGCCTGACCCAACGCCCTTGTTTGTTTTGGAACAATCCGTCAAGACCGAAACATGATTTCTATTTAGGACCCGGTTTTCTCTCAAGAGTTCCCTTGTTGGGATATCTATTAGAGCTACTGGGTTAAAATCTATGTGCGGTGTAAGATAGTCCGTTTGAATGTCTATGTCCGTAAAGTTCGTTATAGTTCTATGACCATAGTGGCCCTTTTCCAATTATTGCACTGTTTAAGTCTTATAGCACTTTTTACCGCCAACTCTTTTGTAAACAAATCGAGCGGGGCTAGTGAAAGGAAAGTTTCTAGGGCTGCGGTTGAAGTGGTCCTTATGGCACTGGTTGTACCAATACACGCTAGTCTTTGAATTTTGGTCATAGTTTTTAGATTGGTTTCCTTTTCTAGGGCTGGCCACCAGACCAAGCAGGCATATGTTAGGATTGGCCTTATTATGGCTGTGTACATCCAATAAATGGTTTTGGGGCTAGGTTCCCATCTTTTACCAAAAATTCTGCTGCAAGTATAGAAAGCTACACATGCTTTTTCTCCCTTTCCTTTATATTTTCTTTCCAGTTAAGTTTACGATCAAGTGACACGCCAAGATATTTAGCTGTGCGTGTGCCCGAAACCTGTAGCGGAACCCAGTTAATGGTGGGCGGGTTTAAGTGTGGAATATTACGCTTCCTTGTAAACAAAACCATTTCTGTCTTTAGTGGGTTGACGTTAAGTCCGCAACTATCGGCCCAATTACTGAGCTTGTCAAGGGCTGTTTGCAGGAGGTCACATAGTGAAGGAACAAATTGCCATTAACACAATGTCATCGGAATAAACGACCTTGACATCGCCTCGACTTAATTTAATTAAAAGTTGGTTAACGACGAGAAGCCAAAGTAGAGGAGACACCCTGTGGAGTACCTCTACACGTCCTCACTTTTAATTTACTATCACCCATTTCTGAATTTACGAGTCTTGATTTAAGTATGAGGTCAATCCAGTTAATAAGTATTGGGTCGATGCTGATAGAATCTAGGGCTTGACGAATTGCAGTGTTAGCAACGCTGTTGAAGGCCCCCTCTATGTCAAGAAATGCTACCAAGGTAAATTCCTTGAAATGAATTGATTGTTCAATTGTGCCGACCACTTCATGAAGCGCCGTCTCAACAGATTTGCCCTTCATATAAGCATGTTGGGCCTGAGAGAGTACGTCATCATTTAGTTTTAAGCGAATATACGTTTCAATTAGTTTTTCTAAGGTCTTGAGAAGAAAGGAGGACAGATTTATTGGTCTGAAGTCTTTCGGTTCAGTATGAGTGGGCTTGGCAGCTTTCGGAATGAAGATAACATTGACTTCTCTCCAACTAGAGGGAATATAGGTAATGTTTAGACATCCCCTAAAAATGTCCACTAGAAGTGGAACAATTATATCTTTAGAGCTTTGGAGCATAATTGGAATTATACCATCAGGCCCTGCAGACTTGTATGCTGAGAATGAGTCAATGGCCCAACTCACCTTCCTATAGTCTACAATTTGGTTACCAATATTAGAAATTTCACTAATGTTAGTGCCCTCGTCCACAGGAGATGTATCAGTTGTACATCGTGGGAAGTGAGTGCTCATAAGTTTTAAAAAGCCCGGGGGAATGTATTCCTTTGACATGACCTTCCTTAGCCTAGCAGCGTCATTTGTAGACTCAATGTCTGTACAAAATTTCCGCCAGGCTGCTCGTTTTGCATAGGTTGTTCGATTTTTGTACTCATTTTTGCTGTTCTTGAAGAGATCCCAGTCAGCAGGTTCATTGGTATGTTTAGCCTTGTTGAAAAGCCCTCGTGATTTTTTCCTTAAGATAGACAGCTCTTTAGACCACCATACGGGGTTGAGTTTGCCTTTTCCTTTGGAAATGGGACAAGAACTTTCGTAGGCATTGATAATGGCTGACGTTAGTTCACTTACATGTGTTTCAATATCTAAACAGTTTACCAACAGTTTATTTTCATAATGGCCCAAAGATGATGCCAGTTTTATGTTAAAGGCGTCCCAGTTTGTTTTCCTGGGATTTCTATAGGGCTTTGGATTTTCTAACTCGTGCTCAACTCGGAATGTTATCATTCTATGGTCTGAGAATGTTACACTGCTTGATACCTTCCATTCACTGATTGCAAATGAATCAGAGTTATTGGAAAGCGTCACATCAAGCACTTCCTTTCTGTTTCTTGTAACGAAAGTTGGTTCGTTACCTCTAATTAAGATCAACATAATTTTCTTAATGATAAATTCAAAAAGTGACTCACCTCTTGCGTTCGTGTCCGAACTGCCCCATTTTAGATGATGGGCGTTTGCGCCACAACCAACTAGAAGGTCCCAACCGTTCTTACCTGTTGTTGTTACCAGGTCATCTAGTGCAGCTGATGGCGGCGACCTCAATGAATCACCTGGCACATAGACGGAGGCTAAGATAAGGGGCGGGGCCCCTTTCCTTTCACATTTTACCGTCGTCATGTCCGCATTGCTATGGGAGGATAAGAGGAAAATATTTATGAATTTTTTCGCTATTATACATATACGATAGTAACTTTTTGTAGGCCTTTTTCCAAAATAGGTAATGTAATCCTTGGACCTAAGTCCGCAGATCCTGCCACTGTTGATCCATGGCTCTTATAGTCCGTTTGAATGTCTATGTCCGTAAAGTTCGTTATAGTTCTATGACCATAGTGGCCCTTTTCCAATTATTGCACTGTTTAAGTCTTATAGCACTTTTTACCGCCAACTCTTTTGTTAACAAATCGAGCGGGGCTAGTGAAAGGAAAGTTTCTAGGGCTGCGGTTGGAGTGGTCCTTATGGCACTGGTTGTACCAATACACGCTAGTCTTTGAATTTTGGTCATAGTTTTTAGATTGGTTTCCTTTTCTAGGGCTGGCCACCAGACCAAGCAGGCATATGTTAGGATTGGCCTTATTATGGCTGTGTACATCCAATAAATGGTTTTGGGGCTAGGTTCCCATCTTTTACCAAAAATTCTGCTGCAAGTATAGAAAGCTACACATGCTTTTTCTCCCTTTCCTTTATATTTTCTTTCCAGTTAAGTTTACGATCAAGTGACACGCCAAGATATTTAGCTGTGCGTGTGCCCGAAACCTGTAGCGGAACCCAGTTAATGGTGGGCGGGTTTAAATGTGGAATATTACGCTTCCTTGTAAACAAAACCATTTCTGTCTTTAGTGGGTTGACGTTAAGTCCGCAACTATCGGCCCAATTACTGAGCTTGTCAAGGGCTGTTTGCAGGAGGTCACATAGTGAAGGAACAAATTGCCATTAACACAATGTCATCGGAATAAACGACCTTGACATCGCCTCGACTTAATTTAATTAAAAGTTGGTTAACGACGAGAAGCCAAAGTAGAGGAGACACCCTGTGGAGTACCTCTACACGTCCTCACTTTTAATTTACTATCACCCATTTCTGAATTTACGAGTCTTGATTTAAGTATGAGGTCAATCCAGTTAATAAGTATTGGGTCGATGCTGATAGAATCTAGGGCTTGACGAATTGCAGTGTTAGCAACGCTGTTGAAGGCCCCCTCTATGTCAAGAAATGCTACCAAGGTAAATTCCTTGAAATGAATTGATTGTTCAATTGGTCCGAGCACTTCATGAAGCGCCGTCTCAACAGATTTGCCCTTCATATAAGCATGTTGGGCCTGAGAGAGTACGTCATCATTTAGTTTTAAGCGAATATACGTTTCAATTAGTTTTTCTAAGGTCTTGAGAAGAAAGGAGGACAGACTTATTGGTCTGAAGTCTTTCGGTTCAGTATGAGTGGGCTTGGCAGCTTTCGGAATGAAGATAACATTGACTTCTCTCCAACTAGAGGGAATATAGGTAATGTTTAGACATCCCCTAAAAATGTCCACTAGAAGTGGAACAATTATATCTTTAGAGCTTTGGAGCATAATTGGAATTATACCATCAGGCCCTGCAGACTTGTATGCTGAGAATGAGTCAATGGCCCAACTCACCTTCCTATAGTCTACAATTTGGTTACCAATATTAGAAATTTCACTAATGTTAGTGCCCTCGTCCACAGGAGATGTATCAGTTGTACATCGTGGGAAGTGAGTGCTCATAAGTTTTAAAAAGCCCGGGGGAATGTATTCCTTTGACATGACCTTCCTTAGCCTAGCAGCGTCATTTGTAGACTCAATGTCTGTACAAAATTTCCGCCAGGCTGCTCGTTTTGCATAGGTTGTTCGATTTTTGTACTCATTTTTGCTGTTCTTGAAGAGATCCCAGTCAGCAGGTTCATTGGTATGTTTAGCCTTGTTGAAAAGCCCTCGTGATTTTTTCCTTAAGATAGACAGCTCTTTAGACCACCATACGGGGTTGAGTTTGCCTTTTCCTTTGGAAATGGGACAAGAACTTTCGTAGGCATTGATAATGGCTGACGTTAGTTCACTTACATGTGTTTCAATATCTAAACAGTTTACCAACAGTTTATTTTCATAATGGCCCAAAGATGATGCCAGTTTTATGTTAAAGGCGTCCCAGTTTGTTTTCCTGGGATTTCTATAGGGCTTTGGATTTTCTAACTCGTGCTCAACTCGGAATGTTATCATTCTATGGTCTGAGAATGTTACACTGCTTGATACCTTCCAGTCACTGATTGCAAATGAATCAGAGTTATTGGAAAGCGTCACATCAAGCACTTCCTTTCTGTTTCTTGTAACGAAAGTTGGTTCGTTACCTCTAATTAAGATCAACATATTTTTCTTAATGATAAATTCAAAAAGTGACTCACCTCTTGCGTTCGTGTCCGAACTGCCCCATTGTAGATGATGGGCGTTTGCGCCACAACCAACTAGAAGGTCCCAACCGTTCTTACCTGTTGTTGTTACCAGGTCATCTAGTGCAGCTGATGGCGGCGGCCTCAATGAATCACCTGGCATATAGACGGAGGCTAAGATAAGGGGCGGGCCCCTTTCCTTTCACATTTTACCGTCGTCATGTCCGCATTGCTATGGGAGGATAAGAGGAAAATATTTATGAATTTTTTCGCTATTATACATATACGATAGTAACTTTTTGTAGGCCTTTTTCCAAAATAGGTAATGTAATCCTTGGACCTAAGTCCGCAGATCCTGCCACTGTTGATCCATGGCTCTTGTATTAGGACTATATCAATATTGTCTCTTGACAAAAAGGAGGTTAAGGTGGCAGAGGCCAACTTACTGTGCTGTATGTTTAGTTGTAGCACTTTCATCATTTTCATTATTGTTTTTGTTTTGTGAGTTGGCTAGCGTTACCGGTCGCACCTTAACCTCATTTATGCCAACCATAAGTTTGAAACCTCTCGAGGGAAGCATTGCTATCGTTTCACTAGTCAGCATCACTATGGCCTCTTACCCCGTTTTTGTAGGCGCTTCCATTGCCAGAACCTGCCAATCACCACTAGGAAAGCTAGAGTTTTGACCTCTCAGGAGGTTTTCCAGCAATTCCTTGGCGATTTTTAGGCCCGGCACATTGATGCGGACTTTGGGTCTAGTGGGAAGCTCACTTTTATAGGCAACCTTGAGTGTTACCCTTGCAAGTAGTTCCTTCATCTCGTAGATTTTAACCCGAAGCCATTTCAGAGTGGGTTCGTCTCTACAGGATAAAATCTTAAACCCTTTTATTGTCGACAACGGCCCGAATTCCGGAACAAACTCGGTAGAGGCAAGTATCTCGGTGTTAATACATTCGAGGATCTTCACCTCCACCTGAGCCCATTGCTCGGTTGTTAGCAACTTTTCGGAACTCCCCTCATTAATGATGGCCACTTGGAGATTTTGTGTTACCACCTCAGCCAGCGTACCTGCATTTTGTGCCGCCTTATGCTTTTTGTTGACGGACATTGGAGGGGTTGTCGAGACATTATGTCTGGTCCTCTTTCTTTGACTATTTGTTCTGGCTTGTTCGACCCTTATGTGATTAGGACGTTTAACCGGTCTCACTATAGGATTGCCGCTCGTTAATCTGGAGGAGGAGGTACCTTGATCTGTTGGTTCATTTTTGACGTGAATCTTGTCTGAGTTGACTGCAACAGCTGGCTTGCTCTTGGTCTCAGTTTTGGTAAGAAGCTTTTGAGCCCAGCTCAAACGCTTCTAGTCCCTAAAACTGAGCTTCTTTGTGTCGCCCTGGCCATATCTTCGTACAGCTCTCTTGGCATTCTCTATCCTTTTAAGATCTGGATCCAGATTCCGTTCCTTGTTCTGTTTTTTTGGATGCACCTTTTCCTGGATCGGTTTTGGCCCATCGTTTGACGGGCATCAATTTTCGGAATTGGAAGCCATCACGGCCCCGGAGGACCCTGGGCCATCCACACAGACTTTGGTTGGTTCACCTTCACCGGACCCTTTACAAGGTGAAAACCGTGGGAGGGACCTCATTACCATAGACCAATTGAATGGCAAGATATTGAAATAAGTAGATATTTTCCAGTTCCCGCTGGTCGATTGATTAGTGAGATGTTAGGGCTCGAATCTTCAATAGGTTTTTCGTAAGTTTTCAATAATATATCAAGTTGTTCTTTATTCAAAACGTTAAAACCTTTGTGTTCATTACTTGATGTTCGGAAATTATTTCTATTGCTTAGTAGCTCAATGGGATTTAATATCTTTTGGATAAGAGGTGTTTATTCTAGTTGATGAATAGCGTTAAATGTATCTGAATGCAGGAGAATTACATCGATTATCCGTCGGATTTAAATTTTTAGTTTCGATTTGAAAAGATCTTGGTTGATTGAGTTAGTAGTTGTTTCCATCGTAATGCAATTGCATGGGCCTTAAAAAATAATACAAAATATTTGTTTATTGGTTTTGTTGTAATTATAGTATAGTAGTCTTAAATTGAATTTGGAATTATAATTCAAACATTTTAAGCATTATTATTAAAATGAAGTAGATTAAAAGTGAAGTAGATTTACAGCCCTATTCGCCCGTTGTGAGGCTCACAGGTCACAATTTAGTTTGAGTTTGTTTTTGTATAAGGCGCTCACAATTTCGTATTCTGTGGAAGCCCTCATAAGAAACCTCACAAGAACAACTTGAGTTGTGATCTGCCAAGGAGCATATCATAATTTTTAAGTTTTTATGAGGTAAGTTCATCTCGAGTTATGAGGTGATTGTGACTTCTGAGGCATCAGTGAGGTTGCCAGAATAAGGCTTTTAGTATGGCCACCCAAAACACGATTTTAATGTAACCTTTTACTTAACAGTAATCCGATCAGAGCTGTGTCTCTATTTTCATCCTTTAAAACTGACAATATCAAATTGTCCGGTTAGGTTAGGTTAGGTTAGTGGGCCGACAGTTGATCTTGTTACCGTCACACTTAGATCAGTGTAGATCCATTGTGATACCCTGGGGATTAATCCCCATAAAAGAAACCTATGATAAATCCAATGACATAGCCCGTAGAGGGCGTTAATTGTCGTGGTCCTTTCTCTTTACCTCCACTGCTTAAATCATCCCCACCACCAGGCCCGTAGAGCAATGGCTCCATGCAACATCTGGCGGTTGAGTTTGATAGATCAGTGGGTTGGTGTATGTGACTAATTTGTTTAGCTGTATTTAAGAATTGTAAAGCCATTTTGTAGCGTTAATAAATTTTAACATGTTATTGCTTGTAATGTCAGATAGTTCCTCTAAGTCATTGAAGAAATGTCTCCCGAGGAGCCTATTTCTTAGATGACATAGTGCAGGGCAGTGACAAAGGTAGTGTGGAGTATCCTCATGTATCTCTTCGTCACCACATCCTCTACAAAAGTCGTCCATACTGAGACTCGTCTTTTTCTTATGGTAACCCAGTTGGTAGTGCCCAGTGGTAACGCTCACGAGAATAGATAAAGTCTTTTTTCCCAGGTGGATGATCTTGTCGGTCTTTTGTTTATCGAAACTAGGCCATAATTTTCTAGCTATAACACAGGTATCGAGTGAGTTCCATCTCTTGTTGGTTATAGCTAGAACTTTACTCTCGATTACCCTCTTAAGATTACAGGGCGGGACTTGAACAGTTGAATCTGCTTGATTAAGATCAAGTGCTGATCCCATTCTTGCCAGTTCATCAGCACTTTCATTACCTGGGACACCACTGTGGCCAGGTACCCAGCAGAGTCGTATGTTGTGCTGTGTACCAAGAACCCTTAGCTCTTCGCGACAGCATGTCACAAGCTTCGATTTTATTTCAATGGCAGAAATGGCTTTTATTGCCGCTTGGCTGTCAATAAAAATGGTGATATCCGCTTGTGGTATTGCCATCATTGAGACCTGTCTAGCAGCTTTCGTCACTGCCAGGACCTCAGCTTGGAAGACACTTCTGTAATTAGGAAGTCTGAATGAGCTGGCTAGTCCAAGAGTTTCCGAAAAGAAGCCTGCACCAACACCAGTATCCATCTTGGAACCGTCGGTATATATTGCTATCATCGATTCGCAGGTTGATGGTTCTTTGGTTTGCCAATCCTCTCTACTAGGAAAGGTGATCGTGAACGGCTTGTGAAAGTCTAAACGCGGTGTAATGTAGTCAGTGCATACCATACTTCCCGTGTATTTCTGCAGAATCTGCACGTGTCCTATAGCGCTGCGCTTCCAGCTACCAGTTTGGCTAAGCCGAAGTGCCCTCTTGGCTGCCGATTCTTGTACAAATAGATCAAGGGGTGTTAAGTTGAGTATAGCTTCCAAGCCCGCTGTGGGGGTAGACCTCATAGCCCCAGTGATTCCAATGCATGCCATTTTTTGTACCTTGGTCATGAGTCTAAGGTTAGTAACTTTGTCGAGCACTTTCCACCAGACTACGTTACCGTATGTCAGTACAGGTCTAACTATCGCCGTGTACATCAACCTGATAATTTTTGGGCTAAGTCCCCAGGTTTTACCAAATATCCTGTTGCAGGAGTAGAATGCAAACATGGCTTTGTTAGTTATTTCTTTAACGTTGCGACTCCAATTCAATTTCTTATCCAAGATTACACCAATATATTTTGCGTGATCGGAGATTTTGAGTTGGGTCCCTTCAATGAAAGGAATCTTGAAAGTCGGTATTTTCCGTTTGTTCGTAAAAAGGACTAGTTCGGTTTTTTGCGGATTAACCGCAAGTCCACAATTCCTAGTCCATGTATTCACTATTGATAGGGCATTTTCTATTTGTTCACTAATTGTGGAGGGAAATTTGCCTGTCGCTAGTAATGCTAGATCATCTGCATATGCAATTACTTTGACTCCACTGTATCTTAGTCTCGCAAGAACTGTGTTCAGCACGAGTGTCCAGAGAAGGGGAGAGAGCACCCCACCTTGTGGGGTTCCTCTAGAAGTAGATACTTTGATTTGCACTCCTCCTAGATCTGAGTTGATCTATCTGTTTTTCAACATGAACATTATCCATCTGATGATAGCGTTATTCACATTAAGATTCACGAGCGCTCCTTCCACCGCCTCGTTCCGAACATTGTTAAAGGCTCCTTCAATGTCTAGAAAGGCAGCAAGGGTGTATTCTTTGTCTTTGAGCGTTTTTGCAATTGTGCTGACGACACTGTGTGGTGCTGTCTCAACACGTTTACCTTTTGTATAAGCATGCTGGGCTGGAGATATGACTTCCGGGCTCAGTGCGTTGCGTATATGTATATCAATCAATCAATCAATATCAATGTCTTTAAGAGAAAAGACTTGAGACTAATGGGTCTGAAATCTTTAGCGGTCGTGTGGCTTGGCTTTCCAGCTTTCGGAATGAATACCACTTTGACCTCGCGCCACGCCTTCGGCACATATCCTAATTTAAGGCTACTTAGAAATATGTTTTTTAAGTGTGGGATTACATGGTCTTCACATTTTTGTAGCATCATGGGGAAGACACCATCCAAACTTGGTGATTTATACGGTGAAAAGGAGTTAATAGCCCATTTTATCCTTTCTTCCGTAATCAGCTCCGTTGGAGTTGTGTTCTCTATGCAGAGTTCTACGTGTGGGTTGTTATTCCCTTTAGAGGTGCAACCAGGAAAGTGAGCGTTTACTAGGAGTTCCAGTGTTTCGCTACACGATTCCGTCCAATGTCCATTGGGTTCCTTAAGAGATCCTAGAACAATTGGTCCCTAAGCAAGTATTTTTCTGAGTCTAGCTGATTCATTGGTACTCTCAATTTGACTGCAGAAACTTCTCCATGAGCTCCGTTTGGCTCTTTGAGTTTCCATCTTGAATTTCTTTTGACTAGATTTGTAAGTTTCCCAGTCACTATCTGCTCTTGTGTGCTTGGCAACATTAAAAAGTCTTCTTGTTTCCTTCCTGATGTTGCCAAGTTCAGTTGTCCACCAGGGTGGTTTCTTTTTACCCTGCACCCCTGGTTTTAATGGACATCCTTTTTCAAATGCTTTACCGAGAAGCTATCAGTTGCTTTCTCTTTAATCTCGGGTTCTTGTAACGCATCAGTATTTAGCTTTCGTAATTCTGTTTCTACCTCCCTATTAAAAATTTCGCAGTTTGTTCGTCTGAGATTTCTAAATGGTTTGTGAGGATCTGGGGTGTCAGGAATTAAGAATTCTATGAGTTTATGGTCAGAGAATGATTCCTCATTATACCTTATAATACCTTCCACTGATCTATGAATATGGTATTTGAGTTATTTAATAAAGTTACATCAAGTACCTCTTTACGAGTTTTGGTGACAAAAGTGGGCTCATTCCCTCTGTTCGCTACCAAAATGTTCTTTTCAATAATAAATTCAAATAGTTACTCACCCCTTTCGTTGATATCAGTGCTCCTCCACTGCAAATGGTGTGCGTTGGCATCACAGCCCACAACAGCGTCCCATTTCTCCAGTGCAGCACGTGCAATGAGTTGCTTTGTCATTTCAGCCGGTGGTCCTTCAATTCCATCACCCGGCATATAGCATGATGCCATAACTAGTGGTGGGAGCCCGGCTCGATCAAGTTTGACCGTCGTTTGGTCTAAACAACTGTATGTAGATAGAAGAAAGAGATTAATCTGTTTTCTAGCTACGATACAAGCTCTAATACTACTGTTAATACATACGTTTGTGGTCTTATACAGCATTAGTTCTTTTGAGTGAAGGCCCTTAATTCTGCCACCTGCATTCCTGGGTTCTTGAATAAGGGCAATGTCTATTTGTTTATCCTCCATGAGGTAGACTAGGTTGGCACTGGCGGCTTTACTGTGTTGGAGATTAATTTGTATTATTTTCATATTGTTATAAACCTTTCTCCCCCCTATTTACCTTCTTCTTGTTGTCTATCAGCCGCAGTCTGCATCGGTTTGTACCGACGCGTACCTTAAAATCAATTTTTCTGAGCAGCGGTATAGATTTGTGATTTAAGATCACAACCACTTCAGTGCCATCTTTAGTTTTCTGACCCATCTCGACTACCTTCCAGTTTTGACTAAGCTGTTCAGTATTGAGTGACCTGAGGTATCTTTCAATTCGATCCCTCGGGATGAGCGGTCCCTTCATAATTAGCTTTGCTCTTATCTTGACAGTTCACCGATTTCCTTCCTCCCCATTACTGACAAATTTACTGACAAATTCTTGAAGCCATGTGTGGGTATGTTCATCCTCACATATCAGCATTTTGAATCCTTGGTAGGTGCCGAGAGTACCGAAGAGTGGCGGTGGCCGGCTCTTGGCGATAGCCTCATTTACCTCCTCAAGGATCCGAAGTTCGATTAATTGCCATTGGTCTTCCGTTAGTTTCCGTGTAGTATTACCGTAGTCTACTACGGCGACTTGTCTACCTACTACAGGCACCTTAGAAAGTTTGGCTTTTTTCTTCCTGTTCGTCGGTGATACGTTCGTTGGTGAGTGCATCTCTTTCCTCGCACGCTTGGACGTACCTGTATTAGCTGGTGGGTCAGTGAGGGGCACGGGGCTCTTCTTAGACACTCCTAATGCGGTACTCCTAGGACTCGGATTGTCTCGTTCGTCAGTTGTTTTTGGTATTGTCAGTAATCTTTGTCTGGATCTGTCCAGTGCTAGCCGTTCCTTAGCCGTTAGGGTTTCAGGGTTTTTGTTTGCTAGAAACCGGACAATCCGCGTAGCGTTCCGTAATTGTCGGCGTTGTATCTGTTTGTCGTCGAGGAGTCTCTTTACCTTGCGTTGCACTGCTGGCTTTGCGTTGCGTTGCGCGGTAGGATTCTCCATGACAGTCTTGTTAGTTGGGTCGCTTTCAATTGTTGAGTTCCCCATGCAGTTACCTGGTCGAGAGGAGCAGGAAGCATTTAGGTTGCATGTAGGGCCAGTGCCCAGGATGTTTCCCGTGTGCTTCCCACTACTCTCAACCTCACCAGTGGCCGCCCTCTCACCACACAGGCCCGTAGGAGCAAAAGGCTCCATGCAACGTCTGTACGGTGACAGGAAGCTTAGTGGTGCGTTTCTTTACAGGGTCCTTCCGTTCGTCATGTCGTCTAGGTTGTGAAGAGGTAGACGCACCAAGGTTGCATGGTGGGCTAAGGCCCTCGATGTTTCCCATGTGCGTCACCTCTACACCTACCTCTCCCGGGGGTATCTTATCACCCACCAGGCCCGGAGTAGAGGAATTCTCCACGCAACGTCTGGCAGGTGAGTCCAATATTACGGAGGTTTGTATAAGTTGGTCCTTGTCGTTTAAGGAGACAGTCCTTTTTCCAGTATGGGTTTTACCAACACTCGAAGCAGGTGGTCCCATTAATACACTCACGCTTATGATCTCTACAGGAGAAGCCCCCGCCGATGTATGGGCAGATGGCCCATTCTCTATTGGGAGCTTCTTCTGCAGAAACGTACGAGCGTTGTGCAGTCGTGTGCGTTCTGTGTCTGTCAGTTCATCCCAACTCCTTTCACTAAGTCTCTTGACTATTTTCCTACAGTTGGAGATTTTACTCCGCCTGGAAGAGGTTGACAGTCCGGAAAGATTGGAGCCGGCGACGGAACAGCAGTCAATGATGCTCTCACCATCACTGCCAACCGTCCCGACGCTGGCCCCATCTTCAACTCCGAGGTTGGCAAAAGGGTTGAGGAGAAGGTCCTCTTCCTCGTCAGTCATTGTTACTGGTTTGTCTTTTTTGTCTTTGTTGTCACTGGCGACTTAGCTTCTTGCGAAGCCAAGCCCTCACCGGCAGCCGTGACTTCTGCAAACACTGTAGCGTATATCCCCGCTAAATTTGTTCCTGTTTTTGTTGTGTCTGTCATGGTCTGTCATTGGTTTGGGTTTCTTAGTTTGTCAAAAATCTACAGCCGACCAGCTGAGGATTTAAGAAAGCAAATCTACAACTGGTCAGCTGGAGATCCAAACGTAAGCCTCCTCACCGCGGCAAGGTGAACCCTGTTGTCCGGTAAGGGAACATCACTAATGATTCCTTTCTCTCCAACCGGAATGCTCAAATGTCTGATTTTACTTGTTATAGTGGGTAATGTTGCCGTTGCTGTCAAACCCAAGACAGTTTTAACACCCAAATTCTTTTGCAAAACCTTACAAATCATCAAATAGCTAGGTCGGAAATTATGACTCCATTGTGAAACACAATGCGCTTCATCGATACATGCAAGTGCAATGGGCGGTAGTTTTCCCAAAATTGAACCAAATCCCGTTGAACGTTCACCGGCCACCACTGCCTCGGGCGATACCAACAAAATATCGATTTCTCCATTATTGATCATTTCTAAATCTTTATTCGTTGTTGTGGAGTTTGATTGGTATGCAGGCAGTGAGCTCAAAGAAAACGTGGAACTTCATGAACTTGATCCTCCATCAAAGATACCAATACCAATGGCGAAATTACCAAAGTTATGGAATAAGCTGGCAGTTGATAGCAAAGAGATTTTCCACTGCCAGTGCTGAGAGTTACCATTGTCGATTGGCCGGTGAGTATTCTCATTATGGTCCGATCCTGGTCCTTTCGGAAGTCAGTCTGGCCAAACATACTTAGTACTTCATAGACTTTTTCTGTTGCTGTTGGGTTAGATCCGTCAGGATTAAATTCATAGATATAGTGTCGTCTTTGGAAACTGCATTGTTTCTGCATTTGATTTGCATTTGATAACTGCCTTCTTCGGAGGTTTCTTCTTCGTAGCTACAGCTTTTCGTCGAGTTCGCTTAAGTTTTTCATATTTATTTAATGCGTTAAAGACTAACGTTAAAACTTTAATATTTTAGATACATTTATATATATTATATTATACTACAATATTGTATTGAAAGAGTCAATTTTAAATTTAATACTTTTGAAGTTGTCATTTACTGAAAAGATCATAAAGTAATATCTATTCAACACTGAAATCAATTGATTTAAGGGACTATTTAGTCCATAATTTGTTCTATTGAATATTGGACATAAAGGTATTTGTCTTCTTTTGCTATTCTGGCTAAAATTAAAATTTAATCGATTCAAAGCTGAAGGTGATAAAATCGAACCATTAATTAATTTTGTAATAAAACATAGCTCTAAGTATTCTTTATGCTTCAAGAGGAGTGGAAGATTCAATAGCCAAAGTCTTTGAACATAGGGGGGTAGTGACACACTGGGGGACCAATGGTGAAAGCGAAGAAAAAAACGCATAAATCTTCTCTGAATACCTTCCATTCTATTAATATGAATTAAATATTATGGTGACCATACAACACATCCATCCGTATTCAAGGACAGTCCTAACAAACGATATAAATAGAAGTTTCAAGACGAGGATAATCAGTATCGAACTGCCTTCCATCGGCTGCACACGCTTGTTGAGTCCCGTCGGAAGTCAAAGTCCCTTCGATTTGTTTAATTTGTTTTCTTTCTTGTCTCACTGCTTAATTTAAATAATTCTGTGTTTCTTGTTCTAATAAAATAAAAAAATCAATAAAAAGAAATAAAATAGTACAAATTCATGTGTCCAAAATTATCAAACAAAAAAAAACCATACCATAAATGTGTTGCAAAAAAAAAAATAGTTATATACCACCTATATAGTGTCACTACATACATATTTACCTACCTACCCACAAAAAAAAAAAAAAATAAAAAAAAAAACAACTCCAACTCATGTCGCGCAATATTCAACAGTGCAAGTGCATGTACCATCAAAATCACAAAAAGAGAAAGAAAACAAAAAAAAAAATCAATTACAACTCCTAAGCACAGCAGGTTTAATCCTTTCCTTTCCTTCCCATCGTCTCTCGCAGTTGAGTTAGCTTTATCGTTGCTAGCATTGTGCGTGCAACCCCCGCACACTGCGCGCAGGGATTAAGTTAACATGATCGCAGATAGATAGTTGTTTGTCTATTCTAAATAACCAGGGGCGGTTCAATGCAATTTGTCACTAAGGCATAACACTAGTGATAAATTGTCATTGAAAAGTTCAAATTGGAATTTAGATGGGACGTATAATTAAAGTAATTATCTGAGTTGATTTTTAGTTAGTTTTGAATTTTTTAATGGCGGGTAAATTTAGGGTTGATTAAAGCAACATTCGCGGGCTTAGGAAAAATTTCCGATCATTCAGAATTTAATTTATTTGGGTATAATTTAGTGCCATTATTCTTTCCCCATCATGGTTTCGCTGTATATATAAGAAATGATGTTGCGTACCAACTTCAACCACAATATGGTTTGTGTTCTAACACAAACTTTAATTTCATGTGGTTAAAATTTACGGTAAAAAAGCACATCATTCACACTTGTTTCGTTTATCGAAGCCCTAATTCGGACAGAAATTCAACTTCTAACGAGTTTGATGCTCTGTCCGACTCCATTCACAGAATTGTTGCCCATAATCCTCACACTGAAATCGTCATTGCGGGCGATTTCAATGTACACAATTCTAGTTGGCTTCGCTTTTCTGGCCAGACAACACTTGAAGGAAAGTATGTTGAGCTCTTTGCTGAGTTAAACCACCTGACCCAGCTTTTTGACGAGCCAACTCGAATCCCTGATGTTGCAGGTCAATCCGCCAACACACTTGACTTGTTTCTTACCTCTGACCCTGATAAATACACTGTTAGTATATTATCGCCTCTAGGCACATCAGACCATTGTGTCATATCTGCTTATTTCTCGTGCCGACAAAACTCAGTTAAAGAGAAAGTACCAACGAGAACCGTTTGGCAATACGAGAAAGCCAACTTGGACGGTCTCAACGGTTTCTTCAGTAACTTTAACTGGTCACTGTGCTTCCTCGGTAGTGACGTAGATGCCAGTGCAGATATGATAACAAACTTAATTCTTTGTGGAATGAGAAACTTTATTCCGAATAGGGTAAAATCTATCAAACCCAAAGAAAACTCATGGTTTGATTTGAGCTGTAAAGAGGTTATTAGGGTCAGATAAGTTAGTTTCCGTAGTTACAAAGCCAACCCTACTGAGGAAAACCGGAAGAAGTTTCAACAAGCCTTGAAAACCTGTAACGCTGATATTCGACGAACCAAATTTTTGCATGACCAAAAATTAAGGCAAAAAATACTACAATGTCCCAATAGTAGTAAAAATTTTTGGTCATTTGTAAAAAATATTCGAAACACTACTTCGTCTTCGGTTCCAACACTCGTCTTCAACAACACACCTGCTGTCAGCTTGCAAGATAAAGCCAATTTGTTTGCAGCACAGTTTGCTGTTAATTCGACGCTGCCAGCAAGTGATACATCTCCGCCTGTACTTGAGAGCGTAAACGATTCTATGGGTCAAATCTTCTTTCGCACTCGTGCAGTTGCTAGATTTCTAAAAGACCTCGACATACACAAATCCGCTGGCCTGGATAGTATCCCTCCCATTGTTCTGAAGAGGTGTTCTTCAACGCTGGCAAAACCACTGCGTAAGCTTTTCCATCTGTCCTATTCTACTGGTCTCTTTCCGAGTGGATGGAAAACAGCATTTGTCCAGCCTGTCCCTAAAAAAGGCGTATCTTCTTCACCCTCAAACTGTCGGCCAATTGCATTAACGTCCCTTCTTTCCAAGGTCGTGGAAACGCTGATTAATTTTCAGCTCAAGAAATATCTTGAAGAACGAAAGCTTCTTAATGACCGGCAGTACGGCTTTCGTAGCAAAAGGTCCACCGGTGATCTAATGGTATATCTCACCGATCAGTGGAACAAATCTTTACATCGTTTTGGAGAAAGTAAGATTATTGCGCTTGATATTTCTAAAGCGTTTCATAGAGTTTGGCACCAAGCTCTCTTATCGAAAATGCGCGCATTTGGTATTGATGAAGCTCTTCTTCGTTGGATTAGAAAATACCTTTTGGACCAATCAAGACAAGTTGTATTGGACGGTTTCAAGTCTGAAATTCACAAAATAAATGCTGGTGTGCCCCAGGGCTCCGTTTTGTCTCCAACTCTCTTCCTTATATTCATAAATGATTCTAATCCATTAAACTGTTTCGCTGACGACAGCACCCTCAGCTTCTCATATTCGTTTTCAGATTCACATCCATGTCCTTCGGATGTGGAACTAGAACGGCAGCGTATGATTAGCTCATTAAATTCTGATCTCGACAGCATTGTCCAATGGGGAATCAAAATCCGCGTAGAATTTAATGCTTCAAAAACTCAGTGCTGTCTACTGTCGTCAAAACGAAACACACACCCCATGCCGCTATCCATGAGCGGTACTTGTATTGAGGAAACCGAAAAGCTTTCAGTCCACCTTCTGTGGAATGAACACATATTCGACGTCGCCAAAAATGCTGCTAAGTGCTTAGGTTTTCTTCGGCGATGCAAGAAATTCCCCTTCTGATCTGGCTGTTATCTAAATATAAAGCATTTATCCGCCCGAAACTTGAGTACATTTCCCATATTTGGACAGGTGCCCCAATAACCTACTTGAGTCTGTTAGATAGGATTCAAAAAGAGCTTTGAAAATGATAGGTGACAGAAATATAACAAAAACATTTGCATCCCTCGACCACCGCCGCAATGTTTCATGTCTAACATTATTTTACTGTTACTTTTATAAACATTGTTCTAGTGAAATAGCCAGCTGCATTCCTCCCTTAAAACAATTCAAACGTAATACTCGTACTTCTAGGAATGCACATCAGTTTACCCTCGAGCCCAACTTCGATTCTTTTTTTAGCCGCACTACTCGAATGTGGAATGCTTTACCCGGCGCTATCTTTCCTGACCATTTTAATATTCAGAGGTTCAAAACCAATGTGCATCGGTATCTCCTCTTAAATCCTACCGTATTTTCCCAACGCTCGCACTGTGTTTAAACATTTTAAGGGCAGCCAAAATCCCTTTAGTGCGCGGTCAACTAAAAAAAAAAAAAATCCCCAAGTCAGAAGAAACAGATGGTCTAGTTAAGTGACTTGTGTCAAACAAGTAGTCGTACGTTGGTAATTATTATCTTTTTGCGCGTAAAACATTACATTTGTCTATATTTAAAAATAAGCGGTTTTTATTGCACCATTCCCTGAAATTATGAAGATCTTCTTGCAGCTGTTTACAGTCATTAAAAGACGATATTTTTTTTTTCAATTTTCATGTCGTCGGCATAAATTAGAACAGAGGAATTTTTAATGATTGAGGTCACATCATTTATGTATAAGGTGAATGACAAAGGACCTCATTGGCTTCCTTGTGGAACACCAGAATTTACATAAAATTGTTCGGAAGGCTCACTACGGAAAATAACAGCGTAACTTCTATTAGCTAAGTAAGAAGCGATCCACATTAAACACACAGCCTACTTGCTTCCGCTCTTCAAAGGAATCTATACAAAAAGACGTGAAATGAAATATATTTGTAACAGTAGACTTATTTTGCACGAAACCATGTTGAATCGCTAATAATAGATTAAAAATTGAACGATAAGACGTTACATATAAGAGACTCAAACATTTTCGGAATAACAGAAAGTTTAGCAATGGGGCGGTAGTTGGCGATATCATTTTTTGGTCCCCTTTTGTAAATTGGTGATATAAAAGCACTTTTTGTGTGCAATTTCGCCTCGACGTCCAACCAATTAAAACTTGCCTATTTGTTGCGAGGCAAGAGGAAGGGAAGGAAAAGGAGTTAGTGTGGAGGTAGGGTAAGAAAAAGGAATAGGTAGAAAACCAAAAAAAAAGAAGAGTTCGAAAAAGGAAACGAATGCTAAGTCCCGGGGGACGTGGCCTGCTTGCGTAGCGCGGCTTAGCTCGCCGAAATGGGGGAGGAACGTTCCCCCGAAACCTAACCTTACCTGCAAACAAAACATAGATCAGGCCAGAGAGATAATTATTAAAGACCGCGGACGGACAAGCACCACTTCAAGGCGCTGCTGATGACATTGCAGCAATGCCATACCCATTTTTCGTCTTTAAAAACGTTTTTTTTTGTAATTATGATTTGATACAAGTATAAAAATCTATTTTTTTTAAGCTAGTCATGATTGTAAAACTTGATGAAAACTATTATAGGAATTGTGTTGTTATAAAGTATTATCAGAACGTATTTACCTTTCGAAACTGAATATAAAAAGAAATTAAAAAGAAGGAAATTCAAAGGAATTGAAAAAATAATGAAAACATAAAAATAAACTGATTACGTTATCGTTCAACGCTTTCTTTTCGTAACAGTGTTTTAAAAAAAAAGAAAAAAATTAAAGTTTTACAAATTAAATTCGCTGCTAGCGCTATTTTAATGAAGTTTAGCAATTTTAGGCCTTCATTTGATGGCGGCTTCCATTGCGATAATAGGCTTTTGTAGACAGTATTTAACCGTGTGTGCGTTATCACCAGTCGCTTTGCAGATTGGAGTTCGGAGTTTTGGACACAATATCTTTTCGTGTATTTCACGGACATTATGGCTCAATCAGCATATGGTTGATTGTTGTTTTCGCAGAAAACACAATGTCGTACTGGGGAATATCTTCCGCTTTTAGTGTTATTATTATATCGTTTTTTCGAGTGCTTCGTATTGTATTCCGCAATATTATAGAAGGTTCCGGTTTCCACACATTATTTCTGACACCTTCAGAGCAGTTGGTTAGTTCGTTATTACCACGTTGATATCTCAGCTCATTGTAACTAAAGCCATTACAAGCACACTCCTGCATGACTGCGTTAACTTGGTAGTCTGATGTCGTTGGCTCAGTTTTATAAGCTGTTATCATGGCAAACATTTTTAGAGATCTGGAAATTTCATATACTTCTGTAACTGTACTTGTGTCTTCCAAGTACTGCACGTTATTACAATTCACACCATAATTATGTTCCGAAGTTTCCGTTGCTGTTTTCCAGGTTATTTCTATATACATGTCGTCAGGTCAGGATACATAAAAAGGAAACAAAAATATTAACTGAATAAAAACACCCTTAATTACGTGCTTTAAATTAAATTTAAAATTGAATTCAAAATTAGGCACAATCTTACTAATTTTTTATCCCCTTCAATAGTTTAAGCCTTATCTAATAGTGTTTTTTAAATATAACTTCCAGAAAAGGTTTTGTGTTCAATTTCGCCTCGATGTCCAACCAATTAAAACTTGCCTATTTGTTGCGAGGCAAGAGGATAGGAAGGAAAAGGAGTTAGTGTGGAGGTAGGGTAAGAAAAAGGAATATGTAGGAAACCAAAAAAAAGGAACAGTTCGACAAAGGAAACGAATACTTAGATCCGGGGGATGCGGCCTTCTTGCGTAGCGCGGCTTCACTCGCCGGAATGGGGGGGATCTTTCCCCTGAAACCTAACCTCACCTGCAAACAGAACATAGATCAGGCCAGAGAGATAAATATTAGAGACAGCGGACGGACAACCACTACTTTAAGGCGCTGCTGATGAAATTGCAGCGAAGCCATACCTTTTTTTTTTTTTTTTTTTTTTTTTGTAATTATGATTTGATACAAGTATAAAAATATATATTTTTTTTAAGCTAGTCATGGTTTTTAAACTTGATGAAAACTAGTGTAGGAATTGTGTTGTTATAAACTATTATCAGAACGTATTCACCTTTCGAAACTGAATATAAAAAAATAAATAAAAAGAAAGAAACTCAAAGTAATTGAAAAAATAATGAAAACATAAAAATAAACTGATCACGAAAATGTGCGTTCAACGCTTTAATTTCGTAACATTGTTTAAAAAAAAGAAAACAAAATAAAAGTTTTACAAAACATAAAATATATGAGCGTACTCAATTGAACACTTTGAAAACGAATGCGCTGCTAGCGCTAGTTTAATGTAGTTTGGCAATTTTAGGCCTTCATTTGGTGCTTGAAATAGCTACATTTCCATTGTGAAAATAGACTTTTGTGGACAGTATTTAACCGTGTGTGCGTTATCACCAGTCGCTTTGCAGATTGGACAAACGTAAGTTCGGAGTTTTGGACACAATACCTTGTCGTGTATGTCACGGACATTATGGCTCTTGACAACAGCATGTGGTTGATTGTTGTTTTCGCAGAAAACACAATGCCGTACTGGGGAATATCTTCTGCTTTTGGTGATATTATTATATAGTTTTTTCGAGTGCTTTCTATTGTATTCTGCAATATTAGAAGGTTTCGGTTTCCATAGATTATTTCGGACACCTTCAAGTAGTTGGTTAGTTCGTTATCACAACGTTGATATCTCAGCTCATTGCAACTAAAGCCACAAGCAAACTCCTGCATGATTGCGTCAACTAGGTAGTCTGATGTCATTGGCTCAGTTTTATAAGCTGTTATCATGGCAAACATTTTTAGAGATCTGGAAATTTCATCTTTTTCTGTTACTGTACTTGTGTCTTCCAAGTAGGTACTGAACGTTATTACAATTCACACCATAATATGTTCCGAAGTTTCCGTTGCTGTTTTCCAGGTTATTTCTATGTACATGTCGTCAGGTCAGGATACATGAAAAGGAAACAAAAATATTTACTGAATAAAAACACACTTAATTACGTGCTTTAAATAAAATTTAAAATTGAATTCAAAATTAGGCACAATCTAACTAATTGTTTAAGCTTTTTTAGGCTTTTGTGGACAGTATTTAACCGTGTGTGCTTTATCACCAGTCGCATTGCAGATTGGAGTTCGGAGTTTTGGACACAATACCTTTTCGCGGACTTTATGGCTCTTGACAACAGCATGTGGTTGATTGTTTTTTTTTCGCAGGAAACACAATGGCGTGGGAAATATCTTCCGCTTTTAGTGTTATTATTATATCGTTTTTTTCGAGTGCTTTTTTCTTTCTATTGTATTCTGCAATATTAGAAGGTTTCGGCTTCCACAGATTATTTCTGACACCTTCAGTGTAGTTGGTTAGTTCGTTATTACAACGTTGATATCTCAGGGACAAATCAAAAAGGGTAATATAAGCATAATAGTTAGTAAGATAACCATCATAGGTATTTAATTATATTTTAACTAAAAAACAAAAAATAACGTTTAAAAAAAAAGAATTAAGAAAATTGAAAAAAAATTTCCGGTACTTAAAGTTACATTTAATTTAAATTTTTGTTTTTTAAATATGCGCTTAATCATAAAGTGTTGAGAGGTTGTAGTGAACATAATGATTTATTGCACCTTATAACATATGGACAACTCTTGTATAGTTATATTAAACCCCGCCATCTCTACCTTAATTTGTAAAACATTAAATACTCACCTATCATTATAGTTTTACCACTCTTTTTTCTGAAACCTTAATATTTTACTAACATTTTTCCTCTAAGACTTTTAAATCCACTGCCATCGATTATTTTCTGTGTAAATATTCTACATTAACGTAAAGACTATACAATTATTGGCACCGCAAAGTTTTGACCCAACTAATGGCACCCCACCATTCAACAGTTATTTTCTCAGTAACCCGTTGTCCGAATAAATCAATTTATTTTTTATTTTGAATTCTATCATATTTTGTCATATATCTGTGTTTTTAATTTGAAAACATTCTTTTTTAAACTCTGTTTTACAAATGAAAGTGAAAACACGTTGAAAAAAATTAAAACATCTTCAAAATGTCCATTGTTTTGGTTAAGAAAAATAAAATAAATCGGGTGGCTCAACGGCTCATGAAGAACCAGGGCCTAGTGACTAACAACTCGCAACCATTCCTGTGTGCGCCTTTCGACAGGAATGGAAGGGACCTACAATTTTATGCCGAGTCCGAACGGCTTGACGAGAAGCACTTATTCGTAACAAGTGATACTCTTGGAGGATTTGTCAATTACTCGCAAGAGGCAATAGCCCTGAAAAAAAAATGTTTGTTTTGGTTAAGGACTTATAATTTTGTAAGTGTGTTTTTAACTGATTCCTTTTCTGTTTTGTTAATAATTCATTAAGTAAACCGTTTTTAAATATATTTTGTTCAAAAAGTTATTGTTTTATTAATAAATAGGGTGCAAATAATTAGATCCAAGAAAACGGGTTCAATTATGGGCAGGGGGTTGCCAATAGTTACATCCTATGCAGCTACATTTGAATACCTAAGTAGGTAGGTTCCTTTTTTTGCACTTGGCACGATCAAGACAAAATAACTAGACACAGTGCCGAATCAAGAACAAATTCTAAATCCCTGAAAAAAAACAGAAACAAAGCACAAGTACATACCTAATTCTTCTCTCGCAGCCCTTTTTTGTTTATATATACTGCCAGAAGTCAAACTTCAACACGACATGCAACCATGCGCAATTGTTTTTTTTTTTTCTTAACTAGGCTATAAATATGCATACCATTGTATATAAATTTTATATACAATGCTCACTGTGGAAAACAAATACAGAAGCTTGGAAAGGATTTACCAGAAGGTTAAACTGCACAAAAAAACTTTACGTGAAAGAAAAACATGCCGCTTCCAAGACAAGCGCGGGTCCAAGGGGGGGGGGGTCATGACCCCCTCCTGGGAGATTCAACTTTTGTTCTTCTATATGAGTTTGTTTAAATTAGGAGCAAACGCTAGATCTATTGTGCTAATGACCCCCCCTTTAGTCACATGTTCTATATGCATAACTGTTTTCAGTATTGGTAGAAAATAAATATTTGGTTGTGTAATAACCCAACACCCAACGTTCAACATCAAGGCCCAAATATTGGCTAGTTAAGCTGCATGATCTGAACACTAAGCATGGTGTGGCATGCAGAGTTATAAAAACTCATCCAAAGATGATGCTAAGTGGTTATACATTTTGTAAATGTTAGTCTTTTATTGTGTTATTCATCTTTATTTATGTATGTTTGCTCATATTTACAAAACCTTTTAAAAAATTTAAAAAAAAAACAGGTATTTAAAATTTAAAATTAAGTTTCTCCAAGTAACTTGTAAATGTCCCCATATGAAACCCACATATACACCGGCACCCAACAGGCAAGAAACAACGTCAAAGTAAAAAACAATTTTATGGGATCGGAAAATCGTTATTTTTCATCATCTACGAGTATTTCTTAAATTTCTTTTTTGCTCCGGGTATTATTGGACAAACAGATTTAAATTCACAATCAAAATAATTTGGATATCTCTGACCGCAATGTAATAGTCAGTTTCTTAGTGCGATAAAACAACAAACTTATACCAAGTCCTTTTTGAAGACACGTTTTGACGTTGATAGAATCGAAAAACCCTCTAAAAACTATGAAAATGTTGACTTTTTATTTGAACTTGTGAACAAATTGTTTCAGGGAATCAGGGTGATATTTGGAATGCAATATTTTTAGAAAGTTACAATTAAGGTACTTTATGTTTCCAAACCTCAAACAAAAATTTAAGTATACTGGCTAGGTAAATTATAAGTGTAGAGTAGCAGAATGTCCTTCTTTACGCTTCTTCCATTGATAATTTGCTTGCGGTCTTCAAGGGTAGAAAACCACCTTCAGTTAGCCCTCTGTTAGGTGGTTATTAACAATTCCTACATATTTCCACAAAGCCTTATAAGCTTTATCTATAAATTTATTGCGTATTTTAAGGACATATTAACATATAGATTAAAGGCTTAGAAGCCAAAGACATACTTATGTACATTTTTTTAACAATAGGTTTCACTAAAAAAAAAAAGAAATTTTTTCAGTGTAAGGCTTTATTGGATTTGTATGTATATACATAAGCGTCGTGACCCCCCACCCTGGCTGAAAGCCTGGATCCGCCCTTGTTCCAAGAGTAAAATTGTTTTTCAAATTTCTTTTCCCTACTCTCTTATTCTAAACTATAAATTCCCGATAATTTTGTTTTCTTTTCCTTACATAGGCGCCCGGAGGGTGGCAAGGGGGGGCATATGAAGATAGCTGTCTTTGCACATTTATAGGCAAAGATAGAGAGAGTAATCATCGAAACGACAATCAACACATATGATCATCAACTATCTATCACCTTAGCCGATTCCACCCGCCCCAGATTTTTAAAACAAAATTCGATACAAAATCAAAAATAAACCCAGACATAAGTGCATATATTAAATGTTGGTTCTGTTAACAGTTAAAGATCAGGTCAATGTTTTGAAAAAAATATTGTTTTAACAAAATCGAGAGGATGCTGACAATTGCTTTAAATCTCTATGGGAGGTAATGGAAAAATGCTTGAGGGAATCGGGCATAGTTTTAAGCTGTCCAAGAATAATTTAAAAACAAATCCATCGATCAAATGTTCCCGCTTCTTCCCCCCAAAGTTATTTTATATTCTTACATCGATTCCCTGATAATGTCGCTTACAAAATGCTTTTCAGAAGAAAATGAAGCTGCATTTTCACTATTTCAGCTATCACCAAATATATGCAAATTATGTATAGATAGTTAGATTTTATTTCGCAAAAAAATAACTTAAAGGTAGTAAACAGCAGATTTTACAATTCAGAGATTTGATTAAACTTATCTTACATCTGAAACATTATCTTATTTTATCTGTAAAATCATTTGGGCAAAAGTTTATTTTAAAGAAAATGCTTATAAAAAAAGCCTTGAATTTAAATTTAGGAAAAAAAGAAATGAAATGACTAGATTGCAAAAAATTAAGAAAATAACAAGCAACATTTCAACAGTAGTTGATATGTGTACATAACTGAAAGTAAATACGTTATAAATACATAAGTAATTAGAATTAATAATACATAGAAACAAAAAAATTAACAAACAGGTAAATAATTTAATAAATAAGTTAATGAATAAATAAATAAATTAAAAAATTAATAAATTAATAAATGAATGAATAAATAAATAAACAAATAAATAAATAAAAAATAAATAAAAAAACAAATAAATATATATATAAATAAGTAAATAAATAAATAAATGAATAAATAAATAAAAAAATAAATAAATATATATATAAATAAATAAATAAGAAAATAAATAAGTAATTTGGTACAAATAAATAAATAAATGAATAAATAAATAAAAAAATAAATAAATATATATACAAATAAATACATAAGTAAATAAATGAATACGAAAATAAATAAGTAATTTGGTACAAATAGGTACAAAACAAGTAAATTAATAAATAAATAAGTATTTGCTGGAACAATTAAATTTAATAACAAATAAATAACAAATCAGTTAATAAATTAACAAGTAAATAGATGGATGTGTAGGAGATAGGACAAGAAGAACTAATATTTATAACAGTTTGTTAATGAGTATATGCAAATTATGGTTTCTCCAGAATTCGATATTATTATACAGAAAATATTGGAGAAACATGGCTGCTTTCTGTATAATTTCCTGGCGGAGATCAAGGTGTGGTACAGTTTTAACAAAATGCAGACCAATGGAAATGATTGTTCAAACATTTCTGATTTATTGAATAGTGTAGAGCAGTTTTATCCAGAGATTTTTTCAGCTCTTTGCATAGGGCTCTCAATTCCAGCAACTATACTTGCTATAGTATATACTTTGCTATACCTTACGCAAAGTAAAAACTTGGCTTAGTTCCACAATGATCGACAAACGACTTGATTCTTTGTGCATGATATACATTCATCGAAATATTGTCAAAGAACAAACAACCTTTTACAACGAAATAATTGACCGTTTTGGAAAAGAGCCCAGGCGGTTGCAGTTGCTATTCACTAAGTAACAAATGTTGAAGAAAAATCATATATTTGCTTCCTTTTTAACGTCAACACGAATAAAATGTCACATTTTCTAGTCCAAAAATTAAATCACTTACAACTGACCTATGCTTAGACAAACTGAATACACTTTTAATAAAAAAACATCGAATTCAAAAATTGCATATTCATTTTTTATCTGAACCCCCCCCCCCCCCCTGGAAAAAATCCTGCGGGCGCCTATGTTTCCTTATTCTAAGCAAATGTCGAATATGAGAAATAATACTACGAGAAAAAAGCTGACATTCTAAATGTCCACAAAATAGAAAATGTAAATATATTTGATGTGACGAGCATTTTAATCTTGGGGGAATATTTAGAATTGGGCTGATTACTATTGCAAAAATGTTAATGTAGACCTTAGCTTCTTTACGTCTATCGGTCCATCCGTCCTAAATTAAAATTATCTTGATTCTCTTTAGAACTACTAATAGGCCAGTCGGCAGGTTTTTTTTTACAAAAACATAACGCTCAAATTTTATGATTGAAAACTTTTCGACGCTTTAACCATAGAGAAAATACTACCCAGAGAACCGACTTAAGGGGTCCATGCCAGAGATGATAATGTACTACATATCGTCGCCCGAGAATTGGTTTGTTCCATACGCCATTGGCACTTTTTCGAGAAAAACGCATTTAAAGGTTGGCGTACTTGGTACTCCGAAACTGAAAAATAAAAATAGTTAGCACAGAATGTGCTTCCTTGAAATAACTGGGTAGGTTTTAATAACATTCCCGTGAAGTTGGCCCCCAAATTTAAAAAAAAATGATTTTTTTTTAGAGTTCTGTGTAGATGAAAGAGTTCTAAAGTTCTTGCCTAAAAATAGCAATAGTTCCCGGTAATTACGGCCAGAAACAGAAAAAAACTATATTGAGGGCCAACTTCACGCGGCCGCCTTTTATCATGAAAAAGAGTTCTGATGAGAAATTTCTGTTCTTGATGAAGAGTTCTGGAGTTTTCAATGGGTTTTGGAAATAGTTCTGCAAAATTAGAATTAGAAAAATTACAAATGCTAGGGGGGGCTAACTTCACAATTTGTTATTTCTTTTTGTCGGAGTTATGTGGAGTTCTGGAAAGTTCTGTTTAGAGTTCTGGGTAGCCCTACAAGAGTTCTAAACAGGACTCTTACAAACTTTTTTGTCCGACTTATACATAAAAAGTTATAGGCTTAAACAGAGTACCAATGCTGAAGGGGCCAACATTATTTTTTCGGAATTGTAGGGAGTTCTGCTTAGAGTTCTGGGAAGCCCCACAAGAGTTATGAACAGAACTCTAGAAAAAATTTTTTCTACCACCTACAAATAAAAAGTTAAAAGCTTAAAATTAAGAAAAAATTCAATGCTAGGGGGGCTAACTTCACGCATAGTTTTTTATATTTTGTCGGAGTTCTGGAGAGTTCTGTTTAGAGTTCTGGGTAGCACTACAAGAGCTCTAAACAGAACTCTAACAAACTTTTTTGTCGACTTATACATAAAAAGTTATAGGCTTAAACAGAGTACCAATACCGAAGGGGCCAAATTCACCAATATTTTTTTCTATTTTTTTCAGACTTGTGATGAGTTCTGGGGAGTTCTGTTTAGAGTTCTGGATAGCCCCTCAAGAGTTCTTAACAGAACTCTAACAAACTTTTTCCTACCACGTACACATAAAAAGTTAAAAGCTTAAAATTAAGAAAAAATTCAATGCTGGGGGGGCTAACTTCACACTTAGATTTTTATATTTCGTCGGAGTTCCGTGGAGTTCTGGGGACTTCTGTTTAGAGTTCCGGAACTCTAAAAATTTTGTTTGTCCGACTTATACATAAATAGTCATAGGCTTAAAGAGAGTACCAATGCCGAAGGGCCACATTCACAAATAATTTTTTCTATTTTTTCCGAATTGTGGGGAGTTCTAGGTAGTCCCACAAGAGTTCTTAACAGAACTCTAACAAACTTTTTTCTACCACCTACACATAAAAAGTTATAAGCTTAAAATTAAGAAAATTACCAATACTGGGAGGGCTAACTTCACACTTAGTTTTTGTCGGAGTTCTGTAGAGTTCTGGGGAGTTTTGTTTAGAGTTCTGGGTAGCCCTACAAGATCTCTTAACAGAACTCTAACAAATTTTTTCGTCCGACTTATACATAAAAAGTTATAGGCCTAAACAGAGTACCAATGCTTAAGGGGCCAACTTCACAAATAATTTCTATACACAAAAATCTGAACCAGTGGCGATTCCTGTTCCTTCGTATTGGTTTAGCTACGTGGTCTAGGGAAGGTTAAAATAAAAAAAAATCATATTTTTTTTAAATTTTATTGATAACGACAATAAATAAAAAAAATTAATAAATGATATACAATAAAAGTTTAAAAATTTATCGATACATAAATTCGCTTCATCGTTTGACGGACACAACATTTTCGATGACTTTATCATAAAAATCATGTAAAATGTTTATTTCGCAAATAGCTCAGTCAATTCGGCAATAAATCCGCAAAGCGCGATGTAGTTCTGCATTTCTGATATGTTGTTAAGGTATGTTAGAGTAGTCTGTATCTTAGTTTGCAGCTCGAAAAACCTGTGCTCGCTGCAGGAAAAATGCAACATTGAACAAAACGCTAAAATCAGCACATTTTTTCCGCCATTTTCATTTATAACTTTGGAAATATGCAACTAAGGAAAAAAACGTCCACTATAAACTTGTTTTTTATAAAATTTTCTACAAGACCACATCAGTTTTAAATTCATGCATGTTATATTTGTGTTGCTATCTAACCATGAATAAAAAAAAAATCTGAAAAACTAAGTAATTTTGAAGCCATCAAAAAATAAGTCAAAAATTATCCAATTCTGCTTAAAATTTGGAATCAAATAGTCTAGAATATTACAAGACGAAATTTGAAAATTCGATCCAAAACGGTCAAATAGTTATGGCAAGAAACATGATGTTAATTAAGTGCAACACGCAATGTTTACATCATTGTTGTGGTCAAAGTATGACACCTAAGTTGGAACTGATTTTTGTACACGTACTTGGAACCCTTAACTATCATAAAATATAGTTATAATATTTATATCTTTTTTAAGCAACTTTGGTAGCGAATTTAAAAGTTTCGAAAATGTTCACGAAATAACATGTTTACATGCCAAGTGTACAATTTTCGGAAGTTTTAAAATTGATATCAAAGTTGCAAAAAAAAAAGATATAAATATCATAACTATATTATATCATACTTAAGGGTTCCAAGTACATGAACAAAAAAATCAGTGCCAACGTAAGTGTCCTACTTTAACCACAGCAGTGATGCAAACATTGCTTGTTGCACGTTGTTAACATCCCTTTTCTTGCCAAAACTATTTGACCAATTTGGATCGAATTTTTGAATTTCATCTCGTAATACTCTAGAATATTTGGTTACAAGTTTTTAGCATAATTGGACAATTTTTGACCTATTTTTTGATTCCTTCAAAATTACTTAGTTTTTCTAATTTTTTTTTTAAATTCTTGGTTAGATAGCAAGACAAATATAACATGCATGAATTTAAAACGTCTTGTAGAAAATTTTATAACAAAGAAGTCAATAGTGGACGGTTTTTTCCTTAGTTGCATATTTCCAAAGATATAAAGGAAAATGTCGGAAAAAATGGGATGAAATTAGCGTTTATTTCGATGTTGCATTTTTCCTGCAGCGAGCACAGGTTTTTCGTGCTTTACCGCATCATACTTACGCTTACGCTCTGATTTATTTAGCTGGGTTTGTGCTTAGGACATGTGTAGTAAAACGCTCTTGTATTATAGATTGTATGGTATATGGCAATATTTGTTGATTTTCTGAGGTTTTTTAATCCATCGTCATCCTTCGATGAATTTTGACATTTGATGACTTCACAGATTGGGGACAAACTATGTTTTGACTTATAGTTGATATTTCGTCCCAAAGGTTAACTTATATCCCCGAAATCGTATTCTTATATTACGAATTTTTCGCAGGTTTTTTAATCCATCGACATCGTAGCCGTCCTTTGAAAGAATTCGAAAATTGATAGTTTTTCAGATGGGAAACAACTATTCTTTGACGTCTAAAAAATACTTCGTTAGAAATTTAAGTCGGATTTTAGCCATCTTCTTAAAAAATTCCACAGTTTAGCCTTTTGATATATTTAGAATTTTTCGTTCTAAATGTTAGCCAAAAGCCACAAAGTTGAAATTTTCGGATTTTTCAGAGTTTTTTTTTTAGAGTTAATGGCGTATAGAATATTATTTCAACCAATATCTTTGAAATCGCATTGTCCGGAGTAAAAAATAAAAGGTAACAAATTGCATTTTTTTCATACATTATTTTTTATTTCTATATTGAATAATATTGGATAGTAATCATCAGTAGCGGATCTAGGATTTGGCTGTGGGGGGGGCTTGCAGTTTGGAGATCCATTTTGAGACCTTAAGTAATAAAATTTGCTTGTCCCAAGATAAATTTTATAATTTATAACAAATAAAAGAGATCAGTTAAGGTTTAATGCAAGACCGTACTCAACTTCAGTCGAACTAAACTTCACGACAACGCGGCAAAACATAATTTTTTATAAAATTTAAGGAGCTAAATCGCACTAAGCGGCAACTGAACTTCATACAAATTCATACGAATTCGTGTGAATTGTAGTTCTGAATTCCGATGCAGTGCAGTTCCGGCGAGTGTGGTCTAACCTTTAAGGCTCAAGTATTTTTTTTTCCTTTAATGATATCCGTTTTTTGTGTGCCTTTATATCCGCTCCTGTTGCGCTTCAAAATGTTTTCAGTACAAAGTACAGTACCAATTATTCATAATTGCTGTAGCGGAGATAGAAGCAAATTCAAAGGCGCACAATAATTTTTAGCCATATATGCTTGAACCACGCGTACAAATTCGTTTATTTATATTATTTAAAAATTGATTAGGTACCTACATTATGTAGTTATATTTTTAAATTAGCTGTTGGTATGTTTTGAACTTCCCATTTTTGACAAGATTTGAAAACTGTTTTTAATTGGCTAGTTCAGAAAAATTATATTTAAGTGTTCGTACTGGTAAAAGCTCATATATGTGCTTTCACACGGTATTAATCCTCTTAGATCTCATTTTTCCTGAATTATCCAAATCAGAGAGAAACTATTTTGTTCAAACTGACACCTTACGACATAAGACAAAGCTGCTCTACGAAATAAGCCGCGGCCCAATTCTGCCAGCGTGAATGAATTTTCGTGTATATGCTGCATACACTTATACGCACGTAACTCTAGAGTCTAGAGGGATTGAAATATTCATTTGCTTTTGCATGATTTTCTGAGCGCGCACAGAGAAAACTCACGCTTTTGGAATTTGGCTCTTTACAATAGAATTTCTATGTTTTGTATGTACAATTGCCTTGGACCTTTCAAATTTTGAAATCGTAGCCCCGAAAATTTCTAAGCCCAGCCAAGGCCGTAAGAAACAATTCCTGTTGTATTTAACATACACTAAACTTGACATCCCGTTGTTCTCCAATGGTTTAAGTCTCAAATGCGTTTCTTTCGGTAAATAAGCTTTGTTTTTAGTATATACAGTTGGGGCATTTGACACGTTATTGTAAAGCTCCAACCATTTTTATCTCTTTTTACTTATCTCTTCAAGCCGTAGCCCCAACTTCGGACTTTGACAGTCCCTAGACTTGAGCCCCCAAAACTCTCTGGAATAAGGTTAGTTTTAAGGAAGTAAGTTGCTTATCCCTGGCTAGGTTTTTTGTCCAATATTCTCAGACCTTATTGCGCCAAATCTGTTTTTTTTTCGTCCCAATTTTCTGGGTTCAATTTTTAGGGAAAGATTGTCGTTGCATTAAAAATATCCATATTCATAGCCTCCAACTTAGTTTTTGTCCAATTCGCTTCAGGCTTTAGCCCCAATCTTAGGGCTTAGAAAAAAAAATTACATAACATGTATGCAAATAGTTCAGCCCCAACCACGTTATTTTGTCAATCAAATTTCATATCTCAACAATATTTTAGACGGAATATAAAATTTTACACGTTGTAATGTATTGCTTTCTATATTTCAAATTATTTTATGATTCGGCTGTGGGGGGGCCTTAAGCCCCTATAGCCACCCCCCTGGATCCGCTACTGGTAATCATGATACAACAAAACAAGATATGGCTTTGCGCATATTGGGGTTGGGTTGTCAAAATTACGTGACGTCACAAGGGCCCACCACAGAATTTGATATTTATAATATTTCGCGCTTAGTTAGTTTTGCTATAGGTAAATTTGTTTAATTTTATTTTTCAATTATTTGTTAAATTAATTATTCTAACTTTAGATATTTAAGCGTTTTTAAAATAAAATAAAATTGAATTTTTACTGCTGAGAAGAAGTTTTCATGGTTTTATTTTGATTTAAACCTACTTCGCTGGATTCGGCAGTTTGTTGGATATTCAATATTTAGGTTTGGGATTTGGATATTTTGAATTTAATTTGAGTTTATATTAAAATAAACTGGTCAGATGAAGATATAGCAAAGTCAATAACTTTATATTCAACAAGTTCTCGAGCTTATAAGTACATAAGGCGTAAAAACTTCCCCCTTCCTGGTTTTCGAACGCTTCAGGCATGGGCACAAAGGATTGACTTAACACCAGGGGTCCTGATGCCTGTTATCCAAATAATGAAAGCGGCAAATACTTTGACCCAAAATCAGAAAATATGCGTCCTTAGCTTCGACGAAATGAAGATCAAGGAAGTATATTGTTATTAAAGGTCTTCTGACACAACACAGAAACCAGCATCCTATGTTCAAGTAGGAATGCTGAGAGGTAAGGATTTTAAGTGCAAAAAACAAAAGTAATATATGTTCCTGGGTACAACATTTGGACGAAGGAGGTTTTTCCAAACCGTCGGAAGACATGATGGCTTAGCTAAGAATTTTTGGGACTCAAATTAAAGGCACTTGCTTAGTGCTCCATTTGAGTCCGGAACATTTTAATTCCATGGTGTAGTTTTCCTAAACAAGGGAGCTGAAATAACTATTTTTTCATTATAAATACGGTGGATTGAAAATAAAAACAATTTTTTACACAATCTTTATACACAATCTTTCATTGATTTCAACAATTAATTATTAGAGGTACACGCTAAATTGTCCTCGATGCAAACAAAACACTTTGAGAAAATTGTCTAGAAATTGCAATTAGCTTATGTTTCCGAATAATTAATTGTTTTTTTGTGATTCAAACAATATTTTTATATTGTATCTTTGTTTTAAGGAACACACGTGATTTGTTTTTATTTAATAAATTAATTATTTCACTTTTTTCTTTTCAGATAACTTTTGTTTACATTTGTTTCCATACAACTAATACAAAATGTCATACTCGATGGGCCCTTGTGACGTAGATGCGCAGAACGAGAGAAAAAAGAAACTCTGTCAGCACTATCTTGTTTTGTTGTATCATGGATAAAAATGGAACAGAAACAATGAAAAAGGAGTAACTCCGGACTACCAAAAGAAAATGATATTAATAAAAACACAAGATTTATGTGCTTCTTCCTATAGTTGCTCTCTTAATGACATTTATATGCATTTTAAAAAGTAGTTTCTATGCATTTTTCTTTTTTAGTTTGTTTTTTGTTACCTGTTATTGTAATAACTGGTAACTTTGCTATCGGATAGCCTGTTATAGCAGTTACTAACGAATAACGTGTTCCTAATAACAGTTATCGATATATCGTCCATCACTATTGCAGTTGTTGCAGACTTTCTCCTCTTTTCTGGACTCTAGTATTGAGCTGAACGCGGAAGACTTCTCGAATATGGCCATCCTCAAAGCGTTTGTCAATGGCCTGAACAAGAGCACTGAAGTTGCCGTTTTGGTCTGCTGGTATGCTCTGCAATAATTCAGCAGCAGAACCTCTAAGGGCAAGCGTCAGGGCAATAAATTTGCCTTCGTCATCCCAGCCATTTGTCGATGCGGCTGCCTCAAACTGCTTCTTGTAGATTGACCTAGAAGTTTGTCCATCAAAGGTTATTGGATGCATTTCCTTTTTCTTTGATAAGTCACCAGAACTTTCTCGAACCTTAATTTTTCGAACTCTGTCCAGTTCCTTGGTAATGCTTTCAATGTTAACTTCGATCTTCTCGAATTTAGCTTCCACTGACGAAAACTGTTTTTTAACACGTTCGTCAAGGGCAATAAACTTGTTCTTGAATAAATCTAATTTAACTTCGAGGATGTCGTACCCTCAGAAGCAAAGTGGCTTATCTCAAAATTTAGCGATTTTGAGTTAAGTATACAGACAAAATCACAAGAAAAATGTAATTTTTTGGTCAACCTGTCATACAAATACTTCTTAAACTCAAGGCATTTAAGATAACATCCCTGAACTATTCATCAGTAAAATTTCATTTTCAGTTTCATGTCAGTCTTCATTGTGGGTTGTCGTGTTGTTTGGCACATAAAAAGTTCTAATCCTAAAATGTCGGACTTGAAACGAAAAGCTAGGGTTTCTTTTTTTTTATTTTCGACACTTTTTTACTTGTGACACAAATTATATACATACATATTATCGATGTATGAAAATTAAGTTTTATGAAAAGTGACACTTTTCGTTTTATGTCGTTTCTCATCAATTTGTTTTACAATTATTTTAGTGCTCAAACGTTTTATTCACGTTAAAACATACAAATAGAAATTATTTTTGTGCGAAACGACATAAGTCTTATATTTTTTTACTTTTTAAGTGATTTTTTTAAAATTAATTATACAATTTAATAGAAGACAAAAAAGTAATTTTTTTTGTTCTACGACTTTAGGCTCCTCGCATAAACTCAAGTTAAAAAATCAATTTTTAAGAATCAAAATATTTTAAATCGCTTTTTTGAAAAACTCAAAATTTTGAGATGAGCCACTTGCTTCTGAGGGGACGATGTGTTTCTGTTCTTCGAACCGTTCGAGACGATTCTTTCCTTGTTTTTCTAGAAGATTCCTTTGTTCACTTCGCTGTTCCTCTAGAAGATTATTTTGTTTACTGCGTTGTTCTTCTAACCGCTCAAGAAGATTCTTTTGTTCAAGCTTCTGCTCATTTCGTCTAAGCTTGTGCTTACTTGCTCTTCCGACATTTCAATTTCAAATAGAAACGTGTCTGGATTTTCACTGTGGTGCCTTAAATCTTCCTGCAGACGGATAATGAGATCATTTTTCGTTCGAGCAGTAGGAAGACCTCGTCTGTTTAGTTCTGCTTTAAGTTCAACACAATTTAATGCATTCACAATTTTACCCATTTTGTTTCTATTGTAATATTTTTATATGTCACATTTCACAAGCACCTCTTTTATTTTAAACTTTATCAATCTTTACCGCTAATTATGTGAATGCACAGATAAAATAAGTTTTATTCCACTTTACTGACACCACTCTAGTATTTAGCCAAGGGTTCGCCAATAAAACTTATTTCTTTTATTCAAACTGTACAACAATTACTTTACAAAAATAAAATACCTTTATTTCACTTCAAGTACTTTACTTTGTTATGGTAAAATTTACCGCAAAACTTTTCGTTACGGCTGCAAAATACTGGCAAGGTTGAGGGCAACCATGGTACCATCAACCATTGGTGTACTTATCCAGTGTTCTGCAAAAGTAACAAAAGCAGGTGTTCGAGATATTTTGATTTTACAATTGAAACAGGCGGTTCCCAATTCCACATGTTCGTGGGTATCATGTAGACGAGTGGTCGCATGCAACGAGAAAAATACCGGCAGATGAGCTGAAGAGGTAACGAGTAAGGCCGACTCTTACCTACTCATAAATCAACAACACAACATCCTACATACATCTTTATTTAACTAAAATTAACTTATCCTAACTTAACTTAAATCGGCTTAACTTACCTTAAAGTAACTTATCTTAACTTAACTAAATTTAACTTAACTTAATCATGTATTTTAATATGGCTCATTAACGCTTAATTCTTAACGTCCTTAATTTTCAATTCTAGTTTTTAAAAAGTAAATTGGTTGTAGAAGAACTATCGGAATTGACTTACAGAGTAGGGTTCTAATTTTGAAAACATGCCTTCCTCTATTTTATTTCGAACAAAACGTATAATGGTTTCAATCGCGCTTCGAATCGCGCGCGAATAGATTTTGTTGCAACTGAGAAAATGCTCAGATAGGCTTTTTCTCGATTTTATTTCTTTTTGGTTTTTCTCGGAAAATTTAGTTTTGGGATAGGTCTGAACTCGGCCATTAAGATTCGGCACGTTTTGGAAAGACATCCAACAACTTGCTGAATCCTTGTCTGTGAGCGTGAGAGTAAAGTTTCGTTGAGATTCAACTACGGTGGCTTCCTGCGGAGCGAAAAAGGTTTCCAGGAAGCCGGTGTGCTGTGACCGATGATCACGAAAACGAATGGCTGAATGTGTGAATGTGTGGGTGACTGGAATGGTCGAGCGAAGAATAGGTTTGTTTTTAGCAGGAAAAGCCACTCTTGAGAGAGCTAACCCAGCGAGTAGTCAGTTTTGTTAAAACGAGGAAAAATCGAAAAAGGAGAAAAAGTTGAGGAAAAGTTTTTTTTTTTTGTGAAAAGGAAAAATAAAACGAGGAAAAGTTCTTTCTGAAAAAGGATTTTACAAGTGATTCGAGGAGCGAGGGATAACAGGAAGAAAAGTTCGAGGAGATTGTTGTATAGTTTAAAATTGTGATAGTTCTTTTCGAGTTCGGGAAAATTGCTATAAAATCCCAGTTAATCGTTAATGACATACGGGAATATCGTTTTAACCGCGCGTTAACGGCCCATTTTTAATTGCCGTTTTTTCCTTTGTTTGCTTATTTTATTTTAACGGCTAAACGTAAGCCATTTCAAATTTATTTAATTGTTACTTCTTTTATATTTGAAAAAATTTTGGGTTTTTATCCTGGTTCGTCCAAGGTTTCCCAAATAAAGTAATTTAAAGACCCCTTCTGGGCATAAAACAAACTTTGTGTTTCATTTCGTTCGGGTTCATATTCATTTACTTAAAAAATAATTAGATTTGGAATTTTGCTAATTAAGCCCAACTAAAATTCCTGGCGCTCACTTTTTATTGCAAGTATCGCACTGTAGGTTTGTAATAAAACACTTCGATCGTTTTATCATTTTGATTAAAACGAAACGATCTTTTTTTTATACAGTATTTTAAGGATATAAGAAACACTCATATAAGAAAAACTCGATTATAAGAAATGCAGTCCAAACCACCGTGTCTTTTTCTTTAAATTCCCTTTGAAATTGATCGTTTAAAAGAAACTCGCATATAAGAAAAACACGGCTATAAGAAATTGTTTCTTTGCACAAATATTAATTTCAAGAACAAAAAAGTACGCATATAAGAAATTTACTTCATCAATATGTAATTTACCTTTGACAAAACTATGTTGTGCCCATAAATATTTTTCCACGGTTAATGTAGAGCTTTTAGTTTGTATATAGAATTGCAGAAACAGTTAAAAAAGCGCTAGAACACTCAGTAAATATGTGTTATTGCTTGGTTTTGTGCCTCTTTTACACTCCCTGTCACTTGTTTGAGACCACTATTTTCACAACAGTTTTTTCTCGATAAATACCTGTAGGAAATATTTTTCCTGGAAATGATTGATACCTGTGAGTAGGTATATATATTTTGCAATAAAAAGGATAAATTTAAAGGGGTAACTTGGAAATTCCATAGGAATTTCACAAATTATAAGAATGGACTGCAAAAATGGGTATACAAAAATGCGTCACTTGATTGAGGCCACTTGAAAAATCTTATAAAAAATTAACAAAACTATAAAAATGTTTTTTTTTGTTTTAAACATTAATGTATTGTGTTTTTAATTAAATTGGGTTTTTTGTGTGATAACACAGTCGCAGTTAGTTTTGTGTTGTGTACTGTATGAGAACAATTTGGGTAGGTTAGGTAGGTATATATTTTTTTTCTTATAATATCAATGCTCTTTTAGGGAGTTTTGTTTTGGTATTGCATATTGTATAAGAAAAATATGTTTTGAAAATAGGTAGGTAGGTGGGTAGTTTTTTTTTCTATTTATGGTATTTATTATTACAATTACCTAATCATTATCATAATTTCAACATTACATTAAATAATTTATTCATTTAAATCCTTGGTTTAGCGGCGATAAACCTGCTAACTGAGAGGAATCGCCACTGATCTGAACAGGAGTGTGCCTGTCTATTCGACTAAAAGAAGAAAAAGATTAAAAAAAAACTTTTGTGGGTATCTTCAACGACAGAGTAGATTTATGGTTTTTGGGAATCCAGTTCCTTTTTTTTTAAACGATGTAAAACGGAAACAAGTGAAGATATTTTTGGATATGTATTTAAAAATAATTTATATTTATAATGCTCTTGTAGCTGCCGCTCGTCCAACGTGCGTCGATGGATCTCGGTCGCAATTCCCGTTGCTCAAGTTATCGTTCTGCATTCGAGAAATTCTATTTTCTTGGTCCGCAAAATTCAATGCTCCGCTCATATTCGCTTTTTTTCGGTCGCAACCACCGTTGCTCAGGTGTTTATTCTGCATTCGAAGAATTCCTATTTCTCGGTCCTCAAAATTCAATGCTCTGCACATGCTCACTCGTGTCGATGGATTTCGGTCGCAACTACCGTTGCTCAACCGTTGATGAAATCCATCCCGTTCTTGGTAACTTGATGGTTTGCTCAGGTCGACTAGCTCTGAGGTCCGGTAATGTATTTTGTTGTTGCATCTTTTCTTGGGTGCGCGGTCGTTGACTTGCTCTGGGTCCGGTAATTTTTGTTCTTGTTGCTCGTATAGTTGATTATGATGATGGTTTTGGTCCGATGTATTTTGTTGTTGCACTCTTTGGAGCCAAAAACGATAGGCCACGCTCTGGACATTCTTCTATACAATGCTAATGGGGATGTAAGCATTTTGTAAATGGGGTGATTGTATCTTTTTTTTTAGCTATACAGGAACTTTCCCTTATCGCTGAAGGATTTGCTGTGCTGTTGTCATAGACTAGCAGTGGCCATACACACAACAATGTGTACACATCGCACTAAGAGAACAAACGATAAAATCCATCTCAAAAATGGTTTTGTGTTTCGTCATAAAATCTAATGATGGATTTACTTACCTGCATACTAGAAAAATAGTTCTTTACTACACAACCATGTTTTTGTATGTTATTTTTGATGTACCTAAGATGACTCTTAGATGACATTTCGAATTTTTTTTATTTTTCTAATTGTTATAAATAGTAATGGAAATATAAAGTCGATTGTATCCTATGTTTCTAGATAGACTTTATACATTGTTGAAAAGGTCAAAGTCTCTTCTTTACAAGCCAGTTAGTTTTTTATTATCTCGACTTTCAAATTTCAGCACAAACATTATTTTTTTTTAATTCAAAAACGGATTCGGTAAGATCTTATTAAAACTTAAACAAAATATAATAAGCAAAAACAATCAAAATTTTACTTACATTTCGAGCTATTTGACTTTGAAAAAAATTATCTCCGCTTTCAAATTTCACCAAAAACATTGTTTTTTTTTTTAAATTGAAAAACGGATTTGGTAAGATCTTAGCAAAACAAAAGCAAAAAATCGAAATTGTAAGAAAATTTCGAGTCGGACCCTTAAAAATTGGTACTCTGTTTAAAGCCTAAAACTTTGTATGTATAAGTCGGACAAAAAAGTTTGTTAGAGTTCTGTTTAGAACTCTTGTAGGGTTACCCAGAACTCTAACTATAACTCCCCAGAACTCTACAGAACATCGACAAAATAGAAAAAAACTAAGTGTGAAGCTAGCCCCCCCAGCATTGGTAATTTTTCTTGATTTTAAGCTTATAACTTTGTATGCGTAGGTGGTAGAAAAAAATTTGTTAGAGTTCTGTTTAGAACTCTTGTGGGGCTACCAATAACTCTAAACAGAACTTCCCACAATTCCGAGAAAATAAAAAACATTATTTGTGATTTGATTCTCTGTTTAAGCCTATAACTTTTTATGTATAAGTCGGACAAAAAAGTTTGTTAGAGTTCTGTTTAGAACTCTTGTAGGGCTACACAGAACTCTAAACAGTACTCCCCAGGACTCCGAAAAAAAATATTAAAACTAAGTGCGAAGTTAGCCCTCCCAGCATTGAATTTTTTCTTAATTTTAAGCTTTTAACTTTGTATGTGTAGGGGGTAGAAAAAAGTTTGTGAGAATTCTGTTAAGAACTCTTGTGGGGCTACCCAGAACTCTTAACAGAACTCCCCACAATTCCGAAAAAATAATGTTGGCCCCTTCAGCATTGGTACTCTGTTTAAGCCTATAACTTTTTATGTATAAGTCGGACAAAAAAGTTTGTTAGAGTTCTGCTTAGAACTCTTGTTGTAGGGCTACCCAAATCTCTAAACAGAACTCCCCAGAACTCCGACAAAATAGAAAAAACTAAGTGTGAAGTTAGCCCACCCAGCATTAATTTTTTTCTTAATTTTAAGCTTTTAACTTTGTATGTGTAGGTGGTAGAAAAAAGTTCGTTAGAGTTCTGTTTAGAACTCTTGTGGGGCTAACTAGAACTCTAAACAGAACTCCCCAGAACTCTCCACAATTCCGAAAAAATAATGTTGCCCCTTCAGCATTGGAACTCTGCTTAAGCCTATAACTTTTTATGTATAAGCCGGACAAAAAAGTTTGTGAGAGTTCTGTTTAGAACTCTTGTTGGGTTACCCAGAACTCTAATCAGAACTTCCCAGAACTCCGACTAAATAGAAATAACAAAGTGTGAAGTTAGCCCCCCTAGCATTTGTATTTTTTCTAATTCTAATTTTGCAGAACTATTTCCAAAACGCATTGAGAACTGCAGAACTCTTCATCAAGAACAGACATTTCTTATCAGAACTCTTTGTCATGATAAATGGGAGGCCGCGTGAAGTTGGCCCCCAGTATAGTTTTTTTCTGGTTCTGGCCAAAATTACCGGGAACTATTGCTATTTTTAGGCAAGAACTCTAGAACATTTTCAAATCTACCCAGAACTCTAAAAAAAAATCAATTTTTTTAAAGTTTGGGGGCCAACTTCACGGGAGTTTTAATAACTTGAAAAAAAGCCCGACGACGAAGAGGAAGAACTACTCCAGAACTCTTCATCAAGAACAGACATTTCTTATCAGAACTCTTTGTCATGATAAATGGGAGGCCGCGTGAAGTTGGCCCCCAATATAGTTTTTTTCTGTTTCTGGCCAAAATTACCGGGAACTATTGCTATTTTTAGGCAAGAACTCTAGAACTCTTTCAAATCTACCCAGAACTCTAAAAAAAATCAATTTTTTTAAAGTTTGGGGGCCAACTTCACGGGAGTTTTAATAACTTGAAAAAAAGCCTGAGGACGAAGAGGAAGAACTAAAATCGTTGGGCAATAATTCTTCATCAAACATGCTTTACCTATTTAAAAAAAATAAACATAAATATTTTATATCCTGCATTTATTTAAATAAATTGGAAAAATAACAAGATACTTAAGGATGCCGCTGGCCACAGAATCAGGTTCATATAAAACAATGTCCATTACAAACAACGGCTTATACAGGGGGGGGTCACGGGGTCATGTCCCCCCCCCCCCGAGAACTCAAGATTATTTTGTTTATCTGAAATAATTATTTAGTAACCACATAGGAAATAAAAAAGAAAGTTGGTTACTTAGAAAGCTAGTAGGATTTTCGATTGATAATTTAGAATTCAATAGAGAATTTGAATGTTGGTAACTTCAATTCAATAAGAAATTTAATTTTCATGGCAATGGAATACCTACGTTATTTTGTAGTCAATCGATGATACTTTGATTTTTCTCCTCGTACCTCAAATTTAACATAACAACAAACTTCTCATAAAATGATAATCCATTCAAATCTTAAAATATATGCATAGGCATTTCTTTCCGTTTTGAGATGACAGCCAAAACCTGTTAAACCAAACAGAAATCAAAGTGCGGAGTTGTTACCAAATTTTCACTCAGTAAAGTAAAAACTAATAGGATTTTCAAAAAAAATATATTTTTTTTTTTCTGAAAATAAAATCTTTAAACACACATACAGAAATTGTTTTGTTTGTATGACAGATTTTTTTTAAAAGCAAAAAAAGTGATAACTTTCGATTTATAGTTATTCTAACCAAAAAATATTAATGTTAACGATAAAAGACATAAATATATAAAACTATGATGAAAACCTATTATGAAAGGATTTTGTTTGCACTTGTTCAACATTTACGATCGAACAATACTGTTATTGATTTGGATGTGGATTACTTTTACAAAGTAACCTATGAATCCCATAATGCAAAAGCCAATAGCTATGGTAAAGGAGATTTTTTGGAACTCCTTGCGGTGAACCGTTTGACCAGTCGGATGGAATTATTGACGAAAAGCGACTAGGCTCGTAGAATTTAACAAGTTTGCCCATTATTTTTATCAGAAAGGCTTACTGGTAAGAGAGATTAGGTATATTTGATGTACATATTTATTTTTTAAGGTGCCTTTCACTTTTCCATCGGTCGCAGTCTTAGAGACATACAATTTTTTCAAATCAGAGGCATATCAAAATCACTCGTGAAATTTGTTCACACTTTTCTTGAAACGAAACGAAAACGAATCTTTGTATTCAATTATGATACGAATATGTAATGTATTTTTAGTTTTTCCACTATTGTAAAAAGAGCAATTTACACAAGTGGTAATTTTTGAAAATCAGAGCTATTGTTTTCATTTTCAGTAGTGAATATTTATATCTATTTACTTAAATTTCAGAAACAGAAAACAGTGCGCAGTACCTATGATATTTTACTAATTTTTCCTGCAACTTCAATTCGCTGAAATAAATTGATAAGATTAAAATAAATTCTGAATAAAATTCAAAACAAATGATCAAGCGAATCCAAAAATGTTTTTCCTCAGTATTTTGACGGCTAGCTAAACTGATTTTTTTTGGTCAGGCAACTAGAGATTGCTGTATGCTGTTGCTGAGGCCCCCCGAAATAAAAAATGTAACAGTCAGGAATAAAAACGAAGAGCGCGGTCACTGGTCCAGCCAATACAGGTTCGTTCGACTAAGTTGTTTATTTTAATTTTCTTTGGAACCAAAAATGAGTTAACTTTGCAAATACCATAAAAGTGTTTTCGTCTTAAATTTATTAATTTTTTTGTATAGGTAAATGAAATGAAATGAGCATTTTGAATTGGCTTTGGCAGTTCGAAATATATATTTTCAACGAAATTGCCTAACTTGGCGTAGTAAAAATTTAGTATTACATTCGTAGTCTGCTATTTCACGCCGACTTTTGATTCTTAACTGTTTTGAAATTAAATGAGTTAAGGTACGATATATTTTTCCAGGATATGAACGATTTTAAATTATTTTAACTTATTTTTAACAAAGGTAATGTATTATAGGGTTTTCCATTAAGGGCGGGTCGATTTTAAAATTGAATAAAACAAGATATCAATAAGGTTTTATCTTTATTTGAGAGCCCTATTATAGTAATATAACATCGTTCAAATGGCCGCCCCGTCTTCGCTGGGTGGCGCGGATTCGAAAGGTCCAGTTTTCGATGACTTTGGCGCATAAATCAGGCTGAATTTGACCGATGGCATCGATTATGTTGTCTTTGAGGGTCGAGGTGGCTTGCAACTTATTTGCAACGACCTGCGACTTAAGTAATCCCCACAAGAAAAAGTCCAAAGGGGTCAAATCACACGATCTTGGTGGCCAATTCACGTCGCCTCGGCGCGAGATAACCATGCCATGAAACCGCTCGTGCAGAATATCGATTGAGTCTTAAGCTGTGTGGCACGTAGCGCCATCCTGTTGAAACCATTTATCTTCAGTGTCCATACCATCCAATTTAGGCCACAAGAAGTTGGTGATCATCGACCTATAGCGATCGCCGTTGATGGCCTGGCCAGCATCATTTTCGAAGAAGTACGGACCGATGACGCCTCCAGGCATCCAGCTCAAAATCCACACAAAACAGAAACTTTATTTGGAAAAAAAACAACGTAAAATCAAAGCAAAAAACTTTGATTCTAATATTTTTCGGAACGATTTGGCGCCAACGCCGAAAATTCTTAAATCAAAGTCGAGCGACTTTATTTCAAAGTGATTCCATACTTAATAACGAACTAGATTTTAATACGTTAACATGTTGATTTAAAGTGGAATCATAGGTAAATCAAATTCATCCATCTTTTAAAACAACATTTTTCTACTTCGAATCAACGTAGATTGAACTTCGCTCAACAAGGTATTGATTCAAAATGGCTACCCACGCCACGCTTTTTTGTTTAAATTTATGTAAGACAAAGACAAATGTATATACATGATCGACGCATTTCATTTTTGTGGTGAATCATTTATTTGTGACGACTTAAGTGTATTGTTTGATGCTATGAGTATTTCATAGTAATATAAATATAGGAAAAGTAATTAAATATTGTTTTTCGATAATATGAAAGTGAATTTCCAGTGCGCGTTTATATTGTTCACAAATGCAAGGGAGCTACTTCAAAAAACAACAACGCGCTCTCGAAATTCTTTATATTAAGCTCACAAATACAAACAAATTGGGGTTTACTTTACTATGCAACACTTTGAAATTACGTTGATGGCACTTTAAGTGCCATAAATGTGGATCGCAAAGTAAATGTGGATTTCAATGTAAAAATGAATACGTTTCACTTTGAACCAAGGTTGGGCGCACTTTAAATTTGGATCTCAATTTAAAAATGAAAACGTTTCACTTTAAAACAACGTTGAACGAAATGTAAATGTACAAAAGTTGATTTCGATGTATAAATAAATACGTTTTACTTTAAAAATAGGTTGAATCTCTTAAAATTACGTCGCATATTCAAATTAACATTGTTTTAACGTAAAAATGAAAATGCTCCACTTCATTTAAAAAACTTTAGATCAAATACGCTCGTATTTAACTTTAGAAAGTATTTTTTCCCTCAGTGCGCGTGGATTAGTGTCGTCCCGAATCCGGCAATTTTGCTTCACGTATCCATTCATCCTAAGATGGGCCTCATCGCTAAAGAAGATTTTTCGAACAAAATTGGGAAAAACTTCTAACTGCTCTAAAACATCATTTGCACGTGTTTATCGACGCTGTAACTCACCATGATGATTTGTCTGTAGTAACTGGTAAAAAGAGGATATTTTGACCGAAAGTAAAAGAAACAATATGGCCGCCACAAGCTGTCAAAATCAACCCTATTGGAAAACCCTTTAGTATAGTTAATTAAGATTTTTTCCCTTTTCATTTATATAGCTACGCACAGTAAAATATGAAAAAAAATATAAGGCACTTGACTTTTAACAAATACTAAAGCTGTATACGCCCCTGATTACAAAAAAAACTAATTAACATCCGCGATCGCACTTCCTTTCATTTTGGCAGTCAAATAACTGATTTCATACAATCGTCTCGGAATATCTACACAACTGTAATGGAGATAGCACAAAAAAAATGCTAAAATATAAAATATAAAATATTTAAATCATTTTCACACTACACAAGCAAAATTAAATTAAATTCTTTTATTTAAAAACAACACAATAAGTACACGATTCAACAAACATCAAACACACAACACAAGGATTATTTGGTAACAAGTACACAGATAAAAATTACTAACAAGTTATCAAACAATTATTCCATTTGAATTAACACAATTTACACAATAGGTACATACATATATTTAATTTGTATCATTTATCACATTTCAAATACATATAAATCATCAAAAACCAAATCATTTTATGGTCTTTCGTAAGCCACATAACTTTTTTATGAGCATATCGGTGCCTAGAAATTATTTTTTTTTTATAATCGATCGAAATCGATTTAAATTGAAACAAAAAAACATACAGTGCGGTTCGAAATTAAGTGCACAGGATTTTTATTCGGGTTCTACCTAATTATTTTTCCTTTTGATTAAAAAGTGTCATAGCGGAATTTTTACGCTGTTATATTATTAGAACAGTTAGTTGCTACCGTTATTTAGCAAACTGTACATACTACGCTGAACGGACATTTATGCAAATATTTCATGAATATTGAAACAGTTCGAGACACGTTTCAATTTATTAAAAATACATAGTCGTTCCTTTTTATTACAAATAAAATTACCACAAAACGTGGTCGTGCTAAAGGCTGCATTACACTCACAGCATCATACGCCAGTGCGATTCCCATAGCGGCCACTATAGAAACATTACAATTTCGTCTTGAAAAGTTAAATGAAGCGTGGCAGGAGTTTGTAGCGTTACAAAACGAACTTTTAGACTTTATCGGAACAAAAGGCTATGTAGATCGCGAATCTGAATTTGCCGAATACGAGGAAAAATATTTTGAAACGCACGCTTTACTTTCGGACGCAATTCGTGTTAAATCGAAAAATCATGATTCTGTCAAAAAGATTAGTGCTCAAGGGTATCACACACCGTTGGAAGACTCTGATATTTCCTTGTCTTATAAATCAGTGAAACTACCCAAAATCACAATTGAACCTTTTTCGGGTGAATATAAAGATTGGCCCGACTTTTCGAGACATGTTCACGGGAACTGTCGATTCAAATAGAACAATTACAAACACACAAAAATTAAAATTTTTAAAATCATTTCTTCGGGGAGAAGCCGCGAATCTTCTCAAACACATTCGTTGTTCTAAAACAAACTACATTGAGGCTTGGACTAGGTTAGAGCAGCGTTACGATCAAAAGCATCTTATAGTTAGATCGTTCATACATTCGTTTCTTTCGCTTCCATCATGCAATAGTGCAAATCTTCAATCACTTCGTAAATTACCAACGGGGCTGATGAAGCAATGCGGGGTCTTAACGCTTTAGACACTATTACACGTGATCCATGGCTTATTTACCTGCTTCTGCAAAAGGTAGATCAGGAAACAAATAAGGCTTGGGCCGAAGAAATAGGCTCACGGAATGATTGCACTGTTGATGAATTATTACAATTTCTTCAAATTCGTTGCCAGTGTCTTGAAGCCTGCAGTTCTTTTTCAAGTCTCACCAGCACTCGGGGTGTGCGCACGCACTTTGTAAAGGCTGTACCAAGTTGTCCTAAATGCCAAGAAGGGCATTTGCTTTCAAGTTGCCAAGATTTTAAATCATTAAACATCGAATCCCGTCGTGAGTTGGTACGAAACCAGTCACTGTGTTTTAATTGTTTGCGTTCGGGACATGCCTCCAATAATTGTCGACTAACAGTTCGTTGTCATCTATGCCAATCTTGTCACCATTCTCTTCTCCATTTGCCTCAGTCTCAAAACTCTAATCAAACCCCAAATCAAACCCCAAATCTCAATTCAAATCGTATTTGAAATCAAAACTCAAATGCAGTTTTTAATTTAAACCGCCAGTCCAACACTTCTAATTCTAATAATGAAAATCCAATTCAAATTTCGTCGAATTCATTAACTGCAAATCATTCAATTTCATTCAAACCTCAACATCATGTTTCTACAATTTTACGAACAGCTATAGCTAGAATTCAGGACAAGCAAGGAGTTTATAAAATCGTACGCGTTCTCCTCGACTCAGGTTCTCAGGTGTCTTTTATAACTGAGCAAGCAGCTCAACGCTTAGGACTTTCGCGAAAACGTTTGCGGATTACAGTAGTAGGAATCGCATCGAAATCAGCTGGAGTAACCAACGGTTTAGTCAGCCTTAACATTGTCTCATGCTACAGTTCTGAATCGTTTGATCTTTGTTATTATATTTTGCTCAATATCACCTCATCACTTCCACCACTTTCAATAGATCAAATTCCTCAAAATCTTTCCTCGTTAAATCTTTCTGATCCTAACTATTTTGAGCCCGGTTCGATCGATATTTTGATAGGAGCTGATAGAGTCTTCAATATCTTAAAAGGAGCCGCTGAAATCGAAGAAGGAGGAACTCTTACTGCGACTCCAACTATTTTTGACTGGGTCATAGCTGGTTATCATTCGCAGCATTCACCAGTTAGATCAGGAATTCAAACATTTTGTAGTCGGTTAGATCATGATCAAGAATTAGATCTTGAAAAATTTTGGAGGCTGGAGGAAGTATCCAACGAACAGCCATTGTCTCTAGAGGAGCAATTAGCTGAAGAAAATTTTGTCAATTCTCATATCCGTCGCCAAGATGGCCGATATGAAGTACAACTTCCTTTTAAATCTTCAACAAAAATGAATTTTGGAGATTCTTTCGGCACAGCACTATCTCGCTTTCATTCCATTGAACGAAACATCAGCTGGAATTCAAATCTTAAATCTGAATACTCAAAATTCATAAATGAGTATATTTCACTAGGGCATATGGAAGAAATACCTTCCAATGACATTCTCAAATCAAATAACTCGAACTACTATTTGCCTCATCACGCAATTTTCAAGGGTGGTAGTAGTACCACAAAAATTCGAGTTGTTTTCGACGCATCAGCAAAAACTCGATCATCTCAATCACTTAATGAAACTCTTCTTGTCGGTCCTACTATTTAACGTGACATATTTTCAATTTGCTTAAGATCTCGCCGACATGCCTATCTCATGACAGGAGACATTGAAAAAATGTACAGGCAGATCTGGGTATCTCGAAACAACACAGATTTTCAGCGAATTGTCTGGCGTGAGAGCCTTGAAGAAACTCTAAAACACTTTCGTTTGCTAACGGTAACATACGGAACTTCTGCTGCTCCGTTTTTTGCTGTAAGAGTTTTGCAACAGTTAGCTGCAGATTCTTCAAGCACTCATCCTCGAGCTTCCGCGAGTCTTCTCAATGATTTTTACGTCGATGACGTCATCACCGGTTCCGACACTATTGATGATCTTATTTTTCTCCGGCTGGAATTAGTCAATTTGTTAAAATCGGCTGGATTTAACCTACGAAAGTGGACAACGAACTGCTGGCCACTACTTATTTCCTTACCAGATGACCAGCGTGAGATTTCACCAGTAGACTTCGAAGAATCTAGTTCCGTCAAAGTTCTGGGACTGCAATGGTGCCCATCAAGAGATGTTTTTTCATATAAGGTTAAACTAAATCTATTAAATTCATGTACTAAACGTCACATCTTATCAGATGCTTCAAAAATCTTCGATCCTCTGGGAAAATACTATTCAGGAACTATGGAGAAAACAAATCAACTGGGATGGGGAAGTTCCAGATTTTCTATCGCAGCAATGGAATTCCATCAGGAACGAGCTAAATATTGTCGAAAACTTCGCTATTCCGAGAATCATGCTCCAAAATAAATACAAATGGGAACTGCACGGCTTTTGCGATGCATCCTTGGATGCATACGCAGCAGTCGTCTATTGTCGAAATATTAAATCAGATAATTCTATATCAGTAACACTCGTTGCAGCAAAATCCAAAGTCGCTCCTTTAAAGGCTTTACCTTTTCCAAGGCTTGAGTTGTGTGGTGCCTTATTAATCGTCCATTTGTAAACCAAAATTAAGCTTTCATTACAGGAACCAGAAGTAAAAACGTTTGCATGGACAGACTCTTCCATCGTCCTTCACTGGTTGGCCGCTCCCCCAATGAAGTGGTCAGCCTTCATTGGAAACCGTACGTCTGAGATCCTGACATCGATACCGATCAAATCTTGGAATCATGTTCGTTCGGCTTCTAATCCTGCAGATGCCGCTACAAGAGTATTGTTGCGATCAACGTTGGAAAAAACTACTCTTTGGTGGGAGGGACCAGAATGGCTAAGGAAGCATCGAGACCAATGGCCTTCATCAAGTTACAACGCGGAAGATATCGAAACTCAGCACTTGGAAGAAAGAAAGGTCAACCCAATCGCAAGGGTATTTCATTCAAATCTAAATTCAAGTCACCTTTTTGAAAATATAATCAATAAATATTCAAGTTGGTTTAAATTAGTGCGCGTAATTGCATACGTATTTCGCTTTATTGAAAACTATTTTCTTCCTAAAGACCTTCAAAATTTAAATCCACTTTCAACCACAGAATTAACCTACGCCAAAAATTGAATCATAAGGTATGTTCAATCATGCTTATTTCATTCCGAAATTCAATGTTTAAAACCTCAACAGGAACTTTCATCGAAAAGCAGAATCTTAAATTTGAGTCCATTTCTCGATTCATCAAGTGTTCTTCGAGTCGGCGGTGGGTTAGAACACTCAAATTTAACGTATTCGGAAAAACATCCCATAATTTTGTGCAAAACTCATCGAATTGCAAGGCTAATCGTAGAATTTACACACGAAAATTATCTGCATGCCGGGGCCTCGCTTTATTTGGTTTGTTAAAACAAAATTTTTATATTCTGGGTTGCAGAAATCTCGACGAGTTTGGCAGGGATGCCGAGACTCGACATGGTTCTTTATAATTCGTCCCTTTTCACGCTATCGTACGCGACTTGAAAATCGATAAAAAGGTGGTGTGTATCGATCTGGAATTCCCGGGATTTTTCTAAAATCTGTCGGAGTGTGAACATTTGATCGACGGTTGACTTGCCTGGCCTAAAACCGCACTGATAGGGGCCGATCAGATCGTTGATAAAAGGTTTTAAGCGGTCACACAGGATGGCCGACAAGATTTTATAAGCGACGTTTAGGAGACCAATTCCTCTGTAGTTGGTACATTTCAGAACATCTCCCTTTTTATGGATGGGGCACACTATACCGAGCTTTCATTCATCGGGCATACTTTCCTCCGACCAAATTTTGCAGATGAGCTGGTGTATGCTCCTAGCCAATTCATCTCCCGCTGATTTAAATAGTTCGGCTTGTAAGCCATCCGCACCAGCAGCCTTGTACGACTTAAGTTTGGATATCACCAGCCGCACTTCGGTAAGGTCGGGTGGAAGGAACTCTTGGCCATCATCGTCCAAGTTGAATGGAGCGTTCTGCCTATTAGTATACATCTGTCCTGCTTTACTTTTCTGCATTGTGCAGACGAAGATACATGTAAATCCAGCCTAATGTTGTTCGATTTGGAATGGATGAAAAGGTTCATCAAAACGTAAGAGAAATAACCCTTAAAAGCCTTTTACAGCGTCATCGTATGAATATTCTAAGGAAGCAAGCATATGAAATAAGTGGTAGTGGTCAAGAATTAAACGAAGAAAATCTTAGTTCAGAGGTATGTTTTAAAAATCGGTTTCCAAATCTATATAAATAAAATAATATATTTATTAATATTTTTAAGATTGTTCAATTAGAGGCCCGAATAGTTGAAATGGAAAGAAACAATTTCCAAGACGTATGAGAAGAAGAGCTTATTGAAATGCGAAAAAACTTGGCGCTTAAGAAAAATATTGTTAACCAAGTGCTCCGTCCGGAGGACGAGAAGCGTCTGAGCAAATGGGATTTGGAGAACGCCAACATAGTTTGTTCAACTAAATAAGTAGTTGTGTTAAACTTGCATCGTAAGTAAAATAAAAGTGATTATACCCATTTTATTTAAATTTTTGTATCAAAACCTTTAAGTTTTGTGGATTACTTTGATGTGTATAATATTGACGAAGCAACGCAGTGTACAGAACCGTGGGCTTTAATGCCTCTGAGATTTGGTGTGAGTAATCTCATTATGGTTGGTGATACACAACAACTCCCAGCAACAGTAATATCACAGGTTGTGAAAATGTTTATATTTATAAATTTTAATTTTGTACTGATTTAATTTTTATATACAGGGTGTCTAGTAAACAATGGATAGCCTTGGAATGCCTCATAGTAGAGTAGACTTTATGACCGTCATGAAAACTAATAAAAAAGAAGTCTATCCCAACCACAAGAAAAGATAGGTGCATTTTTTTGTTCGGTGCATTATTTTTTGAGTTACTTTACATTTTTGAATACCTCGACTACAAGTGAATGAATTCTACCGTTTTTTTTTTCGTAGCAATATTGAACATTATTTGTGCCAAAACATAAGAAGACAACAATTATAATAGCTATTGGAATTCTTAGAGAAAAAAATTATTGAACTTTGATTTTCGATGCAAAATGTGAAAGAAAATAATTTTTTGAAAAAGTTAAATCATCTCTGGTATAAAAAAATGCATGAATATCTAAGTGTTCAACTATTTTAAAATAATGCGTGTCGAATGCGGATTTCAAAATGGTATAGTTTATTATTGTATCTAGAACCAATAGCAAGTTATTTGTAAAAATCTGCAATACTAGAGCCAATTGAGCAAAAACAAAAGTTTTCAAAATTAGCACAGTAAGCGTTGAACATGGTAGATTTTTGATTGATTGCCTGTTTTTATAATGTTGTCCTAATGATAAATCGAAGCTTTTAACTTCTAGGGCCGAATGCAACATTACTAAAAATGTTTACAAAGTGCAAAAAACGGCTACATTTTCGAGCTTATCTTGAATTATACCTCTTCAATTGGCCTTTTAAAAAACCATCAAATATTTTAGTAGTGGTTATTACCAAATTAATTTTCTTATAAGAGGTGCATTAAATAAATCGAATACAGCAAGCCGATCAGCTTCTCAGAGGAGGTATGCAATATTGTGCAAGCCGCTGCATTACAAATATGCCAGAGATACAGGCAGATGGACATTAGGTCTGGGCTAATCTTATGGCCACCCCGTTCACCAGACCTAAATCAACGTGATTTTTTTATTGGGGCTGCATTAAGAAAATCGTGTACAGCGAGCCCATCAGGTCCTTAGAGGAGATGAGAAATCTTGGAGATGCAGCTGCATTACAAGATTCTGAGCAAAAATTAACAAGATTATTATAAGATTTTCATTTATTCGGAGGTGCAGAATTTGTATAAGAATGGGTGGAAAACAGTTTGAGCATTTGCTTTAAATTAAAAAAAAATATCTATTTTTGTTTTTGTTTTCTAACTAAGTGATGATGTCATTGAAAGCTGGCTGAAAACCTAAAAGCTTATTTGTTTGAAGAAAATAACAAATAAACTAAAAGCAACTGCGAAAATATTTTATGGTTTTGTTAGGGCCCAATAGACCAGGTATAATTCAAAACAAGCTTGAAAATGTAGCCGTTTTTTGCACTTTGTTGTAATTCTTGGTAATGTTGCAATCGGCCCTAGAAGTTAAAAGCTTGGATTTATCACTAGGATAATATCATAAAAACAGGCAATCAATCAAAAATCTACCATGTAGGATGCATGATATTATTTTCACGTTTAATTTGCTAATTTTTAAAACATTTGTTTTTGCTAAATTGACTTTCTTGTTGCTGATTTTTACCAATAACTTCCTGATGGTTTAAGATGCAATAATAAATTATACCATTTTGAAATCCGCATTTAACGCGCATATTTTTAAAATAGTTGGCCAATTGCATTTTTTCATACCAGAGATGATTTAACTTTTTCAAAAATTGTTTTCTTTCACATTTTGCATCGAAAATCAAAGTTCAATAATTTTTTTCTCTAAGAATTCAAACAGTTATTATAATTTGTGTCTTCTTATGTTTTGGCACAAACAATATTTGATATTGCTGCGAAAAAAAACGGTAGAATTCATTCACTTGTAGTCGTGGTATTCAAAAACGTTAAGTAACGCAATAAATAATGCACTGAACAAAAAAATTCACATATCTTCTCTTGTGGTTGGGATAGACCTCTTTTTTATTAGTTTTCAGGACGGTCATAAAGTCTACTATGAGGCATTCTAAGGTTATCCATTATTTACTGGACACCCTGTATAGCGTGCTAAGGAACTAGGACTGGCACCGTCATTGTTCACACGAGTTAAAAAATGTTTGGAAAATGACTACAGTCAGAACCCCATAATAATCCTGAAATCGAAGACAGGGCAATATTTACAATTCGCATGAACAATACCGAATGAACTCGGAGATAGGCAAATGGCCAAATACGTATTTTTATAAAAATCAGCTAAGAAACAATCCAAAAACTGATGAATTCAAATCAAGCCTTAAGCCATTTTCTATACTTAATTTGGAGTACAGACAAAATGACTCATACTATGGGCAAATTTCAATATCAAATAATAATATCTAGAAGCCGAATTTGTTCCTAAATTGGTAAAATTACATAGCAAATAAATTTTACAGTTTTGGTGTTAAAACACCTTACGCTCAGCATCGTGAAAGGTTAGAAACTATTACTACGTTTTCACCTAAAGATAATCCGGATTAAAAAGAGTAGATTAAAAATTAATCTTGAAGTGTTTTAACCAGAGAAAAAAAGATTAGTTTGACGTTTTCACTCTGAATTGTCATTCGAAAGAAATTGCAAACAAGGATTATAATTTCGGTGCAGTGAAGAAATTTAATTTCAATAAAAACAAATGAGTAATAACTTTAAAATATTGTGATCCCAATATATTATCCTTAAAAATAATTTGAAGGTGATAATTGGATTGTTGGATAGAATACGTATTTACAGAAAAAAACTTCAGCAGTGCCTGATGAAGATTTTGGTAGCTTTCGTTGCAAAACAAAATGTATAAGAAAATATATAAGAACAGTTATGAAATCTCATTTACTATAAATAAATGCAAAATTTACAATTTCAACACTGAACGTTCACAATATTACGATAGTCCACAAAGATGCAGTCCTTGTTGGCTTGTTGCCCTTTTCCAAAAAGTCTTTGTTGGTCGACAATTTGATGATTTCGTTTTTCTTCAATTCAACTTCACCGGAGCCACTGCCCTCAATCAGGCTGAGTACACTGAGAAAATTAATATTTTTGTTTGCGTTTGCGAGTAACGAATTTCGTTTGCTGTAATTGTAATACATTTACTGGAAATGTTATACAATCCCTGCAAACGTATTTCATTTGTAGCAATTGTATTACAGTCGCCACAGAAAGTAATTCCATTGCATCAAACATGTAACAAATAACCCATTCGTTTGGAGCTCAATTTGCCTGGGTTGATTACGGTAAATGACAATGTTTCCCAAATTCAAACGACATGATGTTTGCAAGCAAGTGTAATTGTGTATGGCAAACGAATGAATCGATTGCGAATTAAGCTTTTGAAATGCAGTTTGCTGCAAAAAGTTTTACGTTTACTATATAAATTACAATTGTTTGCAACTAATGAATCGAACATTTGGGACGAATGGTTAATTCGTAGAAAGTAAACTTATTTGTAGTAAATGATTATATGATTGCAGGGTATATATTTTTACATCTTATTTTTACAAATTAACTTAATGCTTGTGGTAAACATATCATGCTTTTGAGGCGAAAGAATTTTTGATTTTGGGTTTCTTTAAAAGAAATTCGCTTGCAGCAATAAATTTCCTATTTGGAAAAAGCATTTATTTGTTTAATTCCTATCTAACCAATTTCAGGTAATCTATAGGGCAAGTATTGGGTACGTTTCAATACATGTTTTGCTTTATCAATTTGGTATTGTTCTGAAGTTCAGCACTACTTGTACAAAAAATTAAATTTCAATTGAAAATATGTTGCATTTAAAAAGAATGCGATTCAAAATTTAAAATTTGTTGCTTTAAAAAATAGCAAAGTCAAAATTTGAACATATTTGCATTAAAAAATAAAATAAATGCTAGTTTAAAAATCTTTGCATTAAAAATAATTGTTAAAATAATTACATTCAAAATAAAAGTTCAAATTTAAAAATTAATAAAAATTACCTACATCTCCGTTGTTCATTTCGAAAAACAATGGTGCTAAATTTTAGATGATTAAGTACGATGTTAAATCAATTTTAGTATGATACAAGGTTCAAAATTGTGTTTTTCTAATTTTAAACGAGTTTAGCATCGTACTATCCCCTTACATTTTACTAAAGTTAAAATCACATCTTTTTAGTATCGTACTAAATCCATATGACTGGAGAATGGACAATTTTACTCCAGGTATTGCATAGACCCGAAGGTTGCCGGTGAAGTTAAAATGATAAAAACATAAACATTTAATACTTATTTAAAGCTCATGTTGGGTTTCCATCAATATATATAATTAATTTACAACGCATAAAAACAATTATTGTGTTAAACAAAACGATTTTCTTAAAAGTTTTGATTCAGTCCTAGGAGCACATCTACGTAGTAATAGTTTTAAAAAAAAACTGACCCAATATTTTAAATACTTCGGTCGTCCTCGTCATAGTTAAAATAATTAATCATAGTTAAAATAATTAAAATACATGAAATTGTCTAAGCCACATTTCTTAATCAGTACAGTTCCTCTGCTCAACTAAATAAAAGGAAAATGTGTGCAGTTTTGAACTGATTAACATATTGCCGGAGGATTTTATGTTGCAAATTAGCTCAGTGGATGCATGCTCGCTCTCGATACGGAAGGATACCAGTTCAAATCCAGGTAAGTAAAACTTGACATTTTTTTCAATTAAAATAAAATAATATAATTTCAGAATTGAGGGAAAACCAGGAGCCAGCCACTGTATTGATTGTGACAAACGTACAATTCATTAGCAACAAAAGTGTTATTCATTTGTCATAACCACTTTGATCTTCTATAACAATTGACCCATTCGCTTGTCGTTAAAGTATTAACGTTTACTCTAAAAGCACCATTCGTTTGCCACAAACAGTAAATATGTTTACAAAACACCATTATTCGTCTGACAGAAACACTACATTCGTTTGACACAAACACTCTATTCGTTTGAAACAAACGATAGAATTTTGCTACAACAGTATGAATTGTTTGTCTCAAACGAATTTAAGAGTTTGCTGCAAACGAACTGTCAAAACTGGCTGGCAAACGAAAAAGTCGTTTGGGCAATTTTTACGTTTGCCGCAAACGATTCCTTCCCTCAGTGTAGTTCGTGCCAGGCTGACGAACATTGGCAATCGTTTCGGCATGGTATTCGTGAGATCCATGTGAGAAGTTCATGCATGCAACGTTTATGCCGGTGGCCATCAATTTCTCGAGCATCTCAACGCTGCGGGAGACTGGTCCAATGGTGCCCATGTTTTCATCTGTTTTTTTTTGTTTGATTTGGTTCCATTATCTGTAAAATATTTATTTTATTAGTTAAAAGGTAGTATTTAAAATGCAATTTATAGTTTTTTTTATTAATACTTAAACAAAATTAATTCCTAGACAGTGCCCGGCATCCTCAAAATAAAGTTTGACATTTTTTTTTTGTTTATTGTCAATGGAGAAAATGACATTTGGATAGGCGCATTCTACGAATTAAGGTTTGTTTGTTTTGACAATCTCCTACTTTCAAGAAGATTTCGATGAGATTAATTTCTAATCTTTGTTTGAGGAGATTATAATTTGTATGGGAAATCTTCAAGATTTCAGAAGATTTCAAAGCAGATTTTGGTAAAATCTACTTAAATCTGGTGAATCTGGAGCTAGGTGAAAACGTAGTATAAGATAAGGTAGACAGTGATGGGAGTATTTAGTTTTAATCAAGTAAATACATTTTTTTTTATTTATTTCTGCAGAAATAGCGGTCTTAAAGATATATATAATGGTTAATACCATTAATACAGGTTTTTGAATATAAATTTCTTCTTCAAGGTCACCCTGCATCAAGGTGCAGATGCATCTTGAAAATTTATTAGCTGGATCCAAAACGCATTTGTGTTTTGTTAATTTCGAACTTTTGACACCTCATAGTAGATTTCTTAACATTTTAAGAAGCCGAATACCATATTATAATTCATAAAAGATTTGTTGACAGCTCAAAATTTTGTATTGATAACAGAATAGCAGAATAACAGAACAACAGACCTAGCTGAATAGGCCCAAATAATTGACATTCCAGATTCCAAAGCAACAGATGCTTTAATTAATTAATTTCTATTAGAAAAAGTCATGAATTCTGTGAACGTATGTGTAAATCTTCGTGATTTAACGTTATTAAGGTTAAATAAGAATGGTTTCTATTTCTTAAATATTATTTTTCCAAATATGATGCTAGATCTATGAGTAGCATTAATATAATGCCGTTATGGGAACACTGATGCCTGTAAGGCAGAATTAGTATAAAGGGACTTGCTAAATTGAAATTAAGTCACTTCTGGTTTTGATTGCTTGGCGTACACTTCGACGGTATTTGTACCATAAGTATTTACAACTAGAGGACTGAGAATTAATTAAGTTTAATGTTCCCACTGCCGGAGTTATTTCGCCTCTTTGGTTTGAATTGAACCATGTTTTCATTTTGTTTGTTTTAATTTGTCTTATCGCCTATTGATCGAACTAAGACTTAAATAGAAAACTCTTTCCGTTCCGGTATCTCTCGGCGGCTTCTTTATGGTCGTTCCTTTTCCCATGTTTAGTAACAAACGGATACTCACGTAGTTGTGGAATTGAAAACGTATTCCCTTTTCTTTCAAAATGTACCTATCAAGTTTTTTTTAATTCTTTTTAAGCTAATTTGTTTTCTGTATTTATAAAAACTGAAATACATTTATAATAATATATATTTTTTGTCATTTATATTTTTTTTGTTTTTTTTTACCTTTCATGGTATCTGCATGAGTTGTTAATTTGGGCAACTTGGTCTTCATAGTCTTTCTTGTTACCTCAGTAGCTTTTGAACACAATGCACAATGCTGATATTCGTATTTCGTTTGCGAAAAACTTGGCAAGAGACCCAAAAACACAATAAACAACAATAAAAAAATAGACTTTCATATTTAACAGCAACACCACACCAACAATCATAATTTTTTTTTAACAAAAGAATAAACTACGAGATCAAAAATTTATATATAAAAAAACATCAACCAAAACCTCCAAGGATTTCATTCTCAACAAATAAAACAAAATCAGATAACAGATAGGTATAAAATTCTGCTAAGCCAAAAAATTCTATTTTTGAAAACCCACAAGCGATTTTAGACACGAAACGTGAACAAAACGGATATCAGAGAGCGGATAGAAAAGTTTAACTTTTTTAACAACAATCAACCAACCAACAACCTAAATCAAGTGTTTCTAAATAATAATTCAAATTCAAGTGTATTTGCACGCTTTTTTCAATTTTATTGATTTATTCACTCTTTTTGCTGGAAAACACAAACCAAATCCAGTAAGGACTCTTCTTGGAAACCGGCGGCGCGGCGGTTCCGCGGCAACAGGATAATGGAATAGGGAAAACCATCTCAGATATAAAAGTTTATAAATCAAAAAACAAAACACAAATGACATGCAAGTGCTGTGAGAAAAGAAAATAATTAATTAAAATGTAATTCAAAGGAAAAAAGCTAGCTGATGAGAAGAAAAAGATATTCGTTTAAGAGCTGAGATACAATAAATAAAAACGGACTGCAATTTTTTTCTAAAATGAATTATTGTCCAAAGCTTAAAGATAAAAAATATATATTATATAGATGTAGGTACATACATGTTTTTTAATTTGATTAATTTATAATTAATTTCGTACAAGTTTAAGTAGTTGTTGATTATTTTCCAATTCAATTTACCTATAAAAGAAAAGAAGAACTCATTGTTAATGACACACTGTTTTTTGTCAAAAGAAAATTGTGCTTTTCCAAATGTGTATGCGATTGTGTGACGCGATAAAAAATCGGTAAACAGTTTTGCTCGTCAAAATTGAGGACACAAAAAGTTCGCGGGCGAGTTTACTTGCAAATACCAAAGAGCGAGGACTTTACCATAATATCAGCACCAAGGACGCTTTAGACATAACTAAAAACGTAATTGAAAAAAATTAAATCTTGACGAATTAGTTTTAAAGTCCTTATTATTTCAAATTCTATCTAAACTAATTGAAAATAACACTTAAATAATCATGCATAAGTTTTCACTGGTCGTTTTGTGGTATGTGAAAGGACGTTCTAATGTTTCATTACATTACCTAGGTTAGGTATATATACGGGTGATTCTACAAACTATGGAATAAAATGATGATAATTTCGGCACGACACTTTTTGAAGCAAAGAGTGGTAAAAACTAACTGTTTTTTTTTTTTTTTAATCCTAACTTCATTTCTACGCATCAGATTTTAAAGATTAAGATCTCAAAATTTAGCTTCCAAATGTGGCTAAATTTTTAAATAAAAATAATTGGAGAGGGGCCAAAATGTTCGTACTAAAAGGGTGTGTAAATTTCCCGTCTATTTTATACATACTATTTTAAATTCAAAGGATGATGAAAAATTTTAAATTTTCAATAAACAAATTATACACAGTTATATGTTTAACCTTTCTTTACAAACATGTTAGTAATTTTGTATTCTTTAATTTTACGGGAAACAAGTTGGGGCAGTTTCATAAAATCAATCTGCACTATATTATATAATATTAGAAGCTTTGTCGTGCTATATCTTGAAAGGTTTTTGACTTACACGAAATCTAAATATACAGTAATGGGGAAAATTATATTCTATAAAACAGTATTTTAAGTGATTTTTGGTTCGGATGGACATTGGGTGAGATAAACTTGAAAAACCATTTTTAAAATCGAAAATTTGCTGGTTTTTCAACAATAACTTTTTATAGGAAGGAGCTATCAAAAAAATTTTTAGACAAAAACTGTAGAAAACATGTTAACCTACAAAAGTAAACAAAAATGAATACTCTACGACTAATAGCGGTTGATAAAATTGAGTAAACACTTTTAAACACCTTTTTCAAAATGGCGGACGACGCAGAGGGTTTTTTTATTGGAAAAATGTGGTTTTAGAATCCCCAAGAAGTACTCTTTAAAATAAAACAGTAAAATTTTCCTCCTCCTGTTGGAGTTATTAGAGAACAAAATTATTGAACTTTGATTTTCGTTGCAAAATGTGAAAATAACTAATTTTTGAAAAAGTTAAATCATCTCTGGTATGAAAAAATACATGAATACTTCAGTGGCAACTATTTTCAAAATATGCGTGTTGAATGCGGATTTCAAAATGGTATAATTTATTATTGTATCTAGAACCAATGGCAAGTTATTTGTAAAAATCTGCAATACTACAGCCAATTTAGCAAAAACAAAAGTTTTCGAAATTAGCACAGTAAATGTAGAAAATAATACCATGTGTTGAATATGGTAGATTTTTGATTGATTGTCTGTCTTTATAATGTTGTCCTAATGATAAATCCAAGCTTTTAACTTTTGGGGCCAAATGCAACATTGCCAAAAATGTTAACAAAGTGCAAAAAACGGATAAATTTTCGAGCTTGTTTTGAATTACACCTCTTCAATTGGCATTTTAAAAAACCATCAAATATTTTGGTAGTGGTTATTATCAAATTAATTTTCTTATAAGAGGTGCATTAAATAAATCGAATACAGCAAGCCGATCAGCTTCTCAGAGCAGGTATGGAATCTTGTGCAAGCCGCTGCATTACAAATATGACAGATATACAGGCCGTTGTGGACGACGCAGCTTGACGGACCTTATAAATGCTGATATGTTGTCCTAATTTTTGTGCCCGTTCTAGTAGCACAATTTTCTCAATATCTTCTTCGCCAGAATGTTTTGTTGTATAATTTTTCCCGGAAAAGTTTACCAGCTATGTTTAAGAACACATTTTGCTAAAGTAATGACATCAATTTGAAGGGGTTACCAGAAAACCGAATCGAAATCTGACGGGCTCTGTAAAGGAACTGCAAAAATAGGGCATAAATATTTGCCTCACTTGATTGAGGCCACTTCAGAAATCTTTCAAAAAAAGACAAAATTTAAAAAAAAAAAAAAAAATATTTAATTTTGTATAATATAAAAAAATTATTTCAATATTTGTTGAATATTTGAGTATGGCCAACATTTTGTGACAAAATCTCTATATTAGAAGGATTAATTGAATGATTGTGATTTTTTTTTAAATAATCGAGACAAATCTCGACCCAGTAATCACTGAAAGCTTCTATTAAGACGTCATCATCTTCAAAATGTCTACTGAGTTCAAACACATTTTTGAAGTAGCCAGGTCCAAACGTTTTCAACGTAGTTCAAGCCAAGTTAAGAGTGCGGTCCCGGTAAATTTCCATTTTTTTTATTCTAAATCTAGATTTTACCTGACTTGGAAAGGGGCGCAGCTTTGTTGAAACATCGAAGGTACAATGTCTAAAAATATTAGTAAGTTTTGGGAATACAGGTTCCAGTTAACATTAATTAAATATTTTCTATCACTGCAGTTGGTCTTAATTTCGATTCGATATCGCCATATTGGGTTAAAACAAAGTATATAAAGTTAACGAGAAGTATTATCTGCATCTGAAAATAAAATCAAGGTTTTCTAAAAAAAAAATGAAACAACGAAACAAAAATATTTGAGAGAAAAGCTCTTACTCATACAATCTTGCCAAACAACACATATAATGTTTATAAAGAGGCCCAGTAGGAAATTTCAAACAATTCATGAAAGAATCACCAGCTTTTTCATCAATGAGTGGAAGCTACAACCCATGAATTTGGTATGAAAACATCGATGAATTTAACATGGGGCTGTCACAGGCGGTCACCAATGATTTTCTAGGTGAATATTTACCAGTGAAATCACGAAGTAGGGGTAACTATTTTAATCATAAGCGAATTATATGTGATGAAAAATATAATGAATGTTAAGCTGTGAAATCACTCGATAACTTATAGTTGCTTATTCACCAGGTGAAAAATGGCATGAATGCTCACCCATTAATTCACTTTGTTAATGTAACTCGTTTAATCTTATCTGAATTGTATTTGATGAAAAAACCCATGAATATTTACCAGTGATATCACTAGATACAGGTAATTAGAAGTTTCTTATTCACTAGACTAGAAAAATGTCGTGCATGTATAATCAGAATATCAGATAGGCTGATCTAAACATTTATTTTCAAAAAAAAAAAAAACAGCATGCGTCAAAGACTCAAATTCTGCTCGTGTTTAACGAATGTTATAGGAATACAGCATGAAGATACTGTGAATTTTATCATTCTAAATTCGAAAACTCCAACTAAACGTAGAAGAGCCAATTGAGATCACAAACTCATGACATTTTGCATTACAATTCATCGTGGAAATCATCGTATTTCTGTAGGCAGGTAGAGGAAGTCAAATGTTTATGATCGAAACCAAAATCCAAGCACCGCAATCCAAAAGAGGTTACACACATGACAATGTACGTTACATTGCATCAATTAAATCCTCGTACTTTCGGCACAGCTATAGAGAAAGACAATGCTTTTGATTTTTGTTTTTTTCTTTCCCAGGAAGAAGAATGCACAACGCAGATAACCCAACTTTCTTCACGAACTCATGAACCTATGCATTACTCTTCATCGGAAGAATCATCGTATGATTTTTTTTTTAGTGAATAGTACACTGAGATGGAAGCATTGATTTGAGTTGAATTTGTGTACAAAATAAAAGAAAGGGTAGATGGTATGAAGTGAGGAAAATATTGGAACGCAATATTGGAACCCGCAAAATTTGTATGAGATGCGTCTTCTTGGTAACTTTATATTCTTTGGTTATAGTTTCCCACGCCCGCCATAACACCTGACGTACGACTCTTCTATAAAATATTAAAATTAAAATTAACAATTTAAAATCAGAAAAGACAATATATTTTCATTCGTAACTCGAAACGACATTATCAATAGGAAAATTCATTCGCAATCTTATATAACCTTGACTTTGTAATGATTCTTTAACATTTTTAAATGGTGGGTGCTAGGTTTTTTTTGCATATCATTTTTGGTTACTAAAACTGGCTTTTTGCTGCATTTGTTGGTATCCGCAAGATAATTGTTAAAAAACTGCGTAACTTGTTTTCAGTTTGGTTGATTTTTCCCGGAATAAGAGTTAAAGTTTTTTGGGCGCATTTATGTATTTTTACTTTTTCTGCTTCCGTAAACGTTTTTCTAAACGGTGTTCAGTCAGCTGCTTTCCCCCCTTAAGCAATTCAACCGCAATACTCGCGCTTTTAGGAATGCTCATCAGTTTACACTTGAGCCCAACTTCGGACGTACTGTTTAGTATAGAGATTCCTTCTTTAGTCGCACAACAAGAATGTGAAATGCAGGTAAAGCATTTCATATTCTTGTCCTCCTATTCTTCCCCCCCATTTTGATATTCAGAACTTCAAAACCAATGTGCATCGGTATCTCCTTTAAAACTCTTCCTTATTTTCCTAACGCTCATCGTTCATATTAAGGGTAGTAAGAACCCATTTAGTGTGCGCTCTATTTAAAAAATCATTCATTCGATATTTCCAGTTTTTAACCTGTTCGATTTTTCCAAGCTAATTTTTCGACTTTGGCGTCAATTTTCTCCATAAAATGCGTAATAAACATAACTTTTTACTATTTTTACATACGTCTGTCTGTCTGTCCGTCTGTCTGTACCTCGACCTGCAGCCTAAACGGCTGAAGCGATTTTCTTCAAACTTTGGACTTAAGGTTATTATGTGATTCCCTAGAGGGGAAATTGAAATTTTTTTTAGCTCAAAAACTAACGGTACCTGTCATACAGCCAATATACAAAAATTGATTTATCTCAAAAACGGCTCTAACGATTTTGAAATAAAAAAATACGAGCTAATATAATTACTACATTTAATATTTTGGTAGAAAAAAAATGTTTGTAACGGTTATTAACGGTACCTGTAAAAGAACCGATATTTTGGTTTTCAAATTACTCGTTAACGACTACACCGCTTTCGACCAAATTTTTTATGTAAGATGTCTTTTACAATTTTAACAATTTTGCATATAAAATTTTTCGAAAAAAAATATTTTTGGGTTTTTAAAAAAATATTTTAATTTTTTTTGTGTAAAATTGTATTTTATTTAATTCTTAAAGTTGGCATACCAAATTTTATTTTTAAAAATTTTCAAGAATTTTTATTTATAAAAAATTAATTTTTAAGAAAACCGCTCTAACGATTTTTGAAATTTTTTTTCATAAATTCACATTTATCAAGCAAATCATAAAGCATACCCTTTTTTGAGCTTTATCTGTTTTAGCTATTAAAACAAAAATTATGTTAAATTTTAGTAATATAATTTATACTTTAAAATGATTTTAAAACTTTTTTTAATGATATCATAATGTTATAGAACCACTATATTTGTAAATTGTCAATTTTAAACAACGTTCAAGTTGTTAGCTACGAAAGCAAGTTTGTGCAATCCAGTCATGCCCATTCTTTTTAAATGATTTTATGTTAATTGGGAAAACCGACGGCTAATAAAATTTAATAAAAAAGTTTTTTTTTGCTTAAAGCTCGAAAGGCTGTGAATACAAAATTAATATGTGTGGTTATCGATAATTTTTATTTTATTTGTAAACTAAAACAGTAATTACAGGTGGTCATATGAGTCCTCGTTCGTTTTGTATACATGCTAGAGTCCGTTTTCGTATTTAACTGATATTGATATAATGATACTAGCTACTGCCTCACTTCTGAGGACGCTTTGAGCATGCGCTCTTCTTATTCACTTTAAGTTGCTATTTTGGTTGAATAAAAGATTTATTTCATTCTTCTCCATTCAAAAATATCAATATAGTTAGTTCAGGAAATCGTCGCCTGAGAATTGTTTGTTGTAAACGCCAAAATGGACTTTTTAAAAGTGGATATGCAGTACTATGTTTTTGAAGGTCAGAATTGACCTATCATTTACCGTTACTGAGATAATTAGTATGTATTTTGTCGTGTATCCACAAAATAAGCATACCCTTATTATATGATAACCCATCAATCAAAGCTCTGACTCTTTGGAGCGACTACTGTGTCCCTCAAAATGAAAACTAAGGTGATGTGAATTGCTTTGCTTTTCCTACAATAACACTTCCTTTAAATGTAATTGAACAAACATTTTTGGAGCCTGGAAATCGTTGATTCAGGAAGTTGACTACGTCCATAGCTCCATGAACAGCTGCCTTCGAAATCTGAAAGTATTTAGTCATATTTCCCTTTTGCCACATCTTTACATCTTAAAGCTATGCATTTTAAAAAATGTATCTAACTATAAATTAATTCAAATGAGCCAATAGACTTTAAGGCATTTTCCGCTAGAGCAGGCCAGTTGAATTTTGAAATCATTCCATTCACTAAAATAAAATTTCTTAAATTTAATAAAACCGATCTCTTTTCTTTACTTTAAAAAACGAGCGGTAGGGAATTGGAATTTCGAAGTGCCTCAATACTAAAAGTAGCCCGTAGCTTAATGGTTAGTGCGTTCGACTGTCACGCTGGAGGTCTGGGTTCTCTTCCCAGCCTCGTCGACCTAAAAAAAAAACAAAAGTTTTTTTTCAGGGCTACTGCCTCTTGCGAGGAATTGACAAATCCTCCAAGAGTATCACTTGTCACGAATAAGTGCTTCTCGTCTAGCCGTTCGGATTCGGCAGAAAATTGTAGGTCTCTTCCATTCCTGTCGACAGGCGCACACAGGAATGGTTGCGAGTTGTTAGTCACTATGCCCTGGTTCTTCACGAGCCGTTGTGCCACCCAATTTATTTTTTTTATTTTATTTATTCAATACTTAACAAAATCAAGGTTACTTGGAAACGACAATTTATTTATTATTATTGTTTTGCTTGAACTTTTCGCTCTGCTCTGTCGCCTGTCGCTCAGTGCGTGGCCAAGGCCTTATTCAAAACAAAATAATAGAAATAATAGCCCAGTCGGAATGAGCATTTGCCAAGGAAAAAAATATTTGATACTGCACACTTTCCTTCAGAACTCGTTAGAAGGGGTCGTTAGGCATCCTGGAGTGTTTTTACGGGAAAATTGCTCGCCTGCGTAAGCCGCCATCTTGGATTTACGAAAGTACTTGTTTTTATTATTAGCAAAAAAAAAACTTTGAATATAAAAAAAAATATTGAAAAACAATGGTAACACTTACAATCTCATGCTATATCTTTTTTTAAAGCCAGTTATCCATTCTTTAATTTGATGTTTAAAAAAATTGGTTTTAGTTAATAATTTTTGAAAAATAAATTTTCAAACTCAAAATTTTGAAAAAATAATTTTTTTTTCAAAATTTAGAGTTTGAAAATTTAGGTTTTAGTTAATAGTTTTGAAAAATAAATTTTCAAACTCAACATTTTGAAACAAAACATTTTAATTTGTTTTTTTTTTTGTAAATTTTACGTAATTTATAATTTCTAGCCGATTGTTGAAAACCGATTGTTGAAAACCGGGACTTAAGAACTTTATTGAAATTTACAAAATTGAAAATAACAAAAACTACCCAAGTAACATTGTTGGAGCTCGTGGAAGCAAAACTGCTCTTCTACAGTTCTAATAAAGTGTAATCTAAGGCGATAGCTCTGTAAGAGTTTATAATACTGCTCTCTTTATTTCTTTTAAAAATTGTGCTCTATAACAGAGGTTCTGGAATGGTTTCAGCTCTAGCAACTAATAACGTCTCAAGATTCAAAAGTATGCTCCTTACTGGAGTTTATAAAATTCAAAATAGAGCATTGTCTAAATATCAGCGCTCAACGAGTTATTATAGAGCTTTCAACAACACATAGACAAAATATTAACGCATGCGCCTACCAAAACGTCGAAAAATAGCTCTAATAGAACCACACAATATAGAGCTAAATACTAATACTATCACACAAATGGTACATAATAAAAATATTACTCATGCGCATTGTAAAGTGTCAAAAAAAAAAACATATAGCTTTTGTAAAACCACCACTGATTTTGTAGGGTGTTACAAACTTATATAAATTCAACAAAATTAATTCAAAAAAAAAAAAATAACCATGAGTCGAAAATAAATAAAGCCGTGTTTTTTGAGAGAGTGACTAGCAACTAAGTAAAAGTTTTACACGTAAATATTTTGCTGAGTTGCTATTCACTCTGTCAAAAAACACGGCTTAAATTAATTTCCCTATAAAAGCGTTTTAGAGGAGGAAGTTGTATTAATTACAATTATTTATTATTTTTTTCTATTCCCTAAGAAAAAAAACTTGCTCGTTAAGTTCAAAGTGCATCTCAGGGACACCTACTCTTTAAATAAAAATATACTAGGTATTTACTGTGCAGAATATTCACTCTTTCTTTTATTTTTTAAAACACCCTATTTTATATAAAGCACTGAAAGCAAATCTGTCACCTTGTGGCTACTAGCTCTGAAATAACGCTATACAGCTCTGAAGCGCTATTGCAGCTCTATGGAAAAGAAACTTTTGCCCTTATAAAAATATGGCGATGATTCGAATAACCAATTTTTTTCTCAATTTTGAAAATAAAAAGGTCTCCTTTTTCGATTAAAAAACACAGCACATTTTTTAATTTTTAAACAAAATATTTTATTAATAATTTACAATAGTTGTCAAGATTTTTTTGTTTTGGTCAGATTAAAATTTTTCAAAATCTAAGCGTACTATTTATAATTCCGGAAGCGCGTTGTAATTTCGCGAAGTACCTTCAATACATTTGTGAAAGAACAAAACGCGCACTTAAATTTCACAATTATTTTACCGAAAATATAATAATTCCCTTAATCTATTCGAATATAAAAAATAACTTATCTTGTTGACATTACGCACTTAATGAAGTTTTACAATACTTATAAATACTTCAAATAAATTAATCCATCACAGAAACATAAAATATGTTGTGCAACTATTATATATTATTCTTCGATTGTGTTATGCACACTTATACCAACAAAAAGCTGTCAAAGGTGCTCCTTAGTAGATACAAAATGCATAATTAAAGAGCTTAAAATCTACTAAGTCCCTGAAAACGAGCTGATTATGAACAGAAATTTGCTCTTAATGTCAAAGAATTCCCTGTATGAGAGCTCTAAAATTACTCTAAATGCGCAACTAGAGCTAATTCTCGTAGTGACACGAGCTTAAAGACTTGCTCTGGAATTGCTGTTAGAGCATTTGAACAGCTAAATTTGTTTCTTGGGTACTTAGGTTTTTCTTAAAAAAATGTTTTTTTAGTTTGAAAATACGAGAATTTTTATATGCTTATCTATCGGAGGCTATGTTTGATATACCCTAAAGTCTTTTCCGCACCACCGTTGAGGCAGAGTACTAGGCGATTGTTTTTTTTGTGACGTGGTTTTCCCTGTAGGCCTTATCCACGCATTTAAATACTTTTAATATTTAATCGGATTTTAATTTCTTTTTCGATGATGGTAGTTCCCAATTAAAATCATCAACTACATTTTCAACCATGGCAAGTGTTTCGTCTTCCGTATTGTCAGTTCGTATTTGTAATTCTCCGGGATTGTTTGATTCAACTGCATCCTCATTATCTAGCAGCTCCCGAATGTGAACAACGTTTTCGCAAGATTCGCTAGAGCAGTTTGCACATAAAACAGAACACTTAAGTCCCGCCTTACGACACCCACGCATATTCCCACAATCTGTTTTGCATTTGCAAGAAGTCGTTTTGATCAATGATTTCGGAGCGACATCGGCAGTGGTGGTAATGGGCTCTAACCCATGAAGAGATTTCTTCGAGCCCCACGAAGTGGCATCGAAATCGTTTTTAAGCCACATTTGCACTTGTAAACATGTCCTGCGGAACAACACATTATATATGTGTTGTTCCGCAGCGGCTGAGGTAGGTGGAAGGCTTGCAAGAAGGCAGAAGCTGGTTTTTGCAACAGATCTACTAAAACACCTGAATCGAATGGTGTTTAGTGAAATCTCATCATACTAGTATATGGCCCACTGGCCGAAATTCGACCAAAACCTCACTCAAAAACTCATATTGACACCTTGAAAAAAATTTCTCTAGAGTCAAACAATTTGTTTGAAAATTTGCTTTCAAACTTTATTAATTTTATTGAAATCGGTTGGATACTTTTTGAGCAAATGGTACGAAAGCTATTTATGTTTATACAAAAAAATAGCTTTAAGAACTAAAAACAAATATTGTGTGATTTATTTTGACTCTAGAGAAAAGTTTCTTTCAAGTGTCAAGATGAATTTATGAGTGAGTTTTTGGTCGAATTTCGGCCAGTGGGCATAATAGACAGATACATCAGTTAGAACCTACTGACGAGGAAAGGAAGGATGAAAAAAAGATAGCTTTTTTTGTCTTAGATTTTTACTGCTTGTCCTTTGGATACTGTAAGAATGTTTGGTGTCAGTGCAGTTTTTTGTCTATTTTTGTCGTTGCCGCGCCGAATTTTTCTCGTTGGTATGTGAGAGCTTTTACGCTTTGTTTGTGTAGATGCAGGTAGATATTGTTCATCGTGATCTTTCCAATAAAGTACGCAAAAGCCGTAGCATAATATTGTTTAAATTCCTTTACCAAGATGTTGAGTAACCTCCTCGCCGCCTCGCACTTAATGAGCCTTACCAATAATCATATTTAGTAAGGACTTTAAAATTCCAGTAAATTAACCTTATTTGTATTGATCACAAATAATGTACTATTTATGGAATGTTTAATTTTTTGCAGTCAATCCCATATTTGATTCAATATTTAGAGTTAACATTAATATTAAGGTTGTACCATGTAAAGTTAATTAGTTAGATTCCAAACCATTATGGTTCATTTTACAGAAATATTTAAGTCGTCACTAAATTTGATTATTAGTAAGGCCCAGATTGAAACGTAGAATGAATATAATTTCAGGACCTAAATGGAGGAGAGGGTTAACAATAGACTCCTATAGAAAAGCACATGAAAATTCTCGTAATTTCAAAGATCCCAAGTTTAAAGACTAAATACACAAAAAACATGTTTTTAAGAAATACCTAACTAGTTTTGGTTTTTTTCAATTTTCTGTTAAAGCACTTAATTCAACCCAGATTTCAGCAATCGGCTAAAAATTATTAAGAGCGTTGAATTTTAAAATCAAAAATGTAACTAAATTACGTAAACTTTACAAAAAAAAAAGTTTAAAAAAAATATATTTTTTTATTCAAAATTTTGAGTTTGAAAATTTATTTTTCAAAAACTATTCACTAAAATAAAAATTTTTAAACACCAAATAAAAGAATGGATATCTGGCTTTAAAAAAAGATATAGCACGAGATTGTAAGTGCTGCCATTGTTCCTCAATACATTTTGTATGTTTAAAGTTTTTTTTGCTAATATTAGAAACTAGTGTGAGAAAATCCAAGATGGCGGCTTTCGCATGGGAGCAATTTTCCCGACAAAAAATACAAAGATGCCTAATGACCCCCTCTAACAAGTTCTGAAAGAAAAGTGTGCAATACTATTTTTACCGTTTCAGGTCATTTTCTTGTAGATAACAACTGGGCTATAAATCATGATTTAATTCTGATTTTATTTTTACCTGAAGTATAAATTATTTGTAGTTGTTTTTAAGTTAATGGTCATAGAATTACTGTATTTTGTATTCAACAAAATGTTATATAAATTTTTTTATTTACTTTTATTGTTATATGATGACTTTTTTTTTGTTATTTTGATCTCATATTCACTAACTTGTATACTTTTTTGTTTTTAAAATTAACTTTTTGTAAGACTGCCTTAATAAGATAAGGCTGTTTTTTTATTTTAACGTTTATTAAATAAATAAAAAGACTGTAGGTAAACACTGAAAATTGACTTTTTTTAGTTGGTTCTCATACCGATTCGTATTGGACTATACTTTATGCTTGAATGTCGTACGTGCGTAAACTTTGTCGTACGTGTATGGGATGGAAACAAATGCTGATTTTGGTGACGTATACGACAAACTCATTTTGGGTATAATTCGAAAACGAAAAAAGGTAGGACAGTTTTGAATACAATAATCAAAAGTAGATATTTCACACAATATTATATTAAAAATAGAAAAACACTTTTTTCTGTCAGTTTTTTTTATATGCACGCAAACGTTTAAATGCGATTTCTCAAATCCGTAAAATTGGCGTATGCAACAAAACAATTCTCAGTCGACGAAATCTTGCAGGCCATTGAATTGCTCTAATTTTTCTCTAACCAACGGTCACAGCTTACTCTTCATCTTGTCAATTTTTGACCACCATTAAGTTATAAGATGAAGCTAGTTGAACCAATGGAATGTCCTCCAATAGTTTTGATAAATCATTTCGTAACAACTGCAGATAGTTTGTAGAATTCAACTTAAGTGACTACTAAAACTAGCTTGTATTCAAACCAAGGAATGCCAAAGTGCACCTGTTATAACTGTTTCATTAAAACTTACTTAAACAATTATCTAAAACCAAACAAATAATTGTTATTCATAGTTTTTCGAGCTTGAAGCTAAAAAAAAACATTTTTTTTTTAAATTTTACCTGCCGCTGGTTTTCTAAATTATCATAAAATCTATGGGTTTTTCGGCAAACTTGTTCATCATTTTTACTTTAAGTATTGTTACTTTCATTAAAAAAAATAGTAAAACGTAATGTTTATAACGCATTTTATGGAGAAAATTGGCCCTAACATCAAAAAATTAGCATGGACAGGAAAAATGGAACAGGCTAAAAACTGGATATCTTAAAACTGAGACAAGTTATCAAACTTATTTAAACGCCTAAGCGAAGTTTCTATCATAAGTACTATCAGCGCAATTACCATTAGCATGGGTTTGGTCACACCAAAGTAAGACTTTTCAATGAAAAGTTTTTAAGCAACCTTTAGTCCAATGCGTTTCATTGAATTTCATTGAATTTCATTCAATACAGTCCACTAAAATAAAAAACAAAAACAAGCTAACATCTATTGTTTAGGCTTTTCTTTCTTTTCTTAGAATATACACCAGAAGTATGCCCTAAAATACTATTGACGAATTAAGGGACACCCTGTATATATAATTTAGTTGTCAAAGTCACCTGAATTTGCGAGGAGGAATGTGCTTGTGAGATTTAAAAAGTTTCCGTAGAAAAGTAGCTCTAGATTTCGTGTTGGAAATTATATTATTTTAAACAAAAGAAAAGCGTAAATTCATCAACTAATTGCCACAGCTATATTGAATAAATAATTCTAAAAGTTTGTCGCATTCAAAGAGCAATTATTGATGAGACCACAGCTATATTGAATAAATAATTCTAAAAGTTTGTCGCATTCAAAGAGCAATTACTGACGAGGAAAATTCAATTCTAAAGACAACCGGCGCAACAAAAAAATCTAAATTTCTGACAAAAGCAACAAGATGCGTTCCAAGAAGGGATCCACAGGAACCAAGAGTGTCGAGGGCGGCGATGATCCAAAGAAAGCCTCATCCACGCCCCCTTCACATGAAGAGTCCTTCGAGGAAGAGTACGCTGTGGAAAAATTCGTTGACCGAAGGACGCGCAAGGGAAAGATTGAGTATTTTCTCAAAGGGAAAGGCTATCCGGATGAGGATAACACTTGGGAGCCATTGGAGAATCTCGATTGCCAGGATTTGATTGCCACTTATGAAGCTGATCGCAAAAAGCGTGAAGAAGAAGCTGCTGAGAGCAGCTCAACAAAATCAGACAAGGTTGATCCAGCATCGGCCACTAAACCAAGATCAAAACGCAAGTCTGATGAGACAAATTCAAAAGAAAAAGTCAACAACACTTCATCATCATCAGCCAAGCGAAAAAAAGCTGACGATCACAACCAGGACTCGAATAGCAATACGGCGACAAATAATACAACAAATAATAAAAAAAAGGGCCGAGGAGAATCATCAAAATCGGATTCGGACAATGATTCACCATCGAATGATGCAATCGGTGCCATGAAACCCGAAAGGAATGGCTTCGAAAGAGGACTAGACCCCAAAAAAAAATATCGGAGCATCAGACTCCACCGGAAAGCTTACCTTCCTCATTCAATTTAAGGGCGTCGATCAAGCCGAACTCGTGCCGGCTTCCATTGCAAACATAAAATGCCCCCAACTGTTGATAAAGTTTTATGAGGAGCGGCTTTCGTGGTATTCGGGTGGTGAAGATTAAAAACGCTACGCTGCGTATCTTCAATTGCAAGTGACGAGGATTGTCCACGTCCGAGTTATAGTTATATAATAATATATAAACAAAAATCAATTTGTATACCTTCCAAATTTAAGTCAGCGCTTTAAATGGACTTAGTTGGCCTATAAACACGGTTGTGAGGAAGTTCAGAAAACGACATAGTTGTGTCAATCCGTGGATTGGAAGAAATGATTTCCGGGGGGGGGGGGGGGGGGGTAGCATAAACATAAACAAAACTGCACTTTCAATGGACTTTGAAAATATGGGAGGCATAAGAGGTAAACCTAAAACCTTTTCCGTTCTAGTTGATTCATCTGAATATGACATTTTTCGTTTGTGGAGACATGGCTGTATAGTGAAATATGAAATGAGGAAGTTTTAAACTTGTCGGAGTTTAATTTTTTTCGCCGTGATCGTCATAATATTGGAAGTAATAGAGGTAGAGGTAATCTCCTTGCAGTTCGTCGCCCATTGCATTGTCTATTCAATTATATAATTCATCACCATCATCAGCAGAAGAGAACATTGAACAACTATGTATATGTATTGAAAGTAATTATGATAGTAAAATATTTATTTTCTGTTGTTATATTCCACCTATATCTTCTCTCTCTCTTCTCATTTAAAAAATATTGAAACTGATTTATCTGATTTTTCAGGAAGTAAAACTTCCATTTGTGTAATTGATGATTTTAATTTAGGTGGCATTAAGTGGATGCAAAATAAAAATAAGGTGCTACCAGTGGTTTTGTCATCTGAAAAAGAATTTGAGCTTGTCGATTCTCTTTTTGCTTTGAATTTGATCCAAACGTGTTTTGTTCATAATTCTTTGCAAAGAATTCTTGATTTGGTGTTTATAAATGATGAAAATGAAAGTATAGTTACTGAATGCAGCCCCTTATTTTCAAATTCTATCCACCAACACCATGTTGCCTTATCAGTCGTTATAAAGAATATCTGTTTTAAAAATTTCAATGCTTTTCAGAATGTTGATAAATTTAAATATAAACTTAATGAAATTATTTTAGTTAATTTAAATGAAAAATTTTGCAATGTTAACTGGCAAATTCATGTTAATCATAGTTAAAAATATAATTTTGATACTTTTTTAAAAATATTTAAAAGGTAATTGGCTACCTCTGTTCCACGCTCTTTATTTAAAGTAAACTCCCACTCACCGTGGTCGAATGTAAGGTTGCGTAGGTTAAAAAATGCAAAAAGTAAAGCTTTTAAAATGTATCAAAAGACTAAAGGCCAAGTTGATTTCTTACTATATTCTCGCCTTCGGAAAGATTATGTATTCTTGTCCAAGTTTTGTTTTAGTAGCTATGTGCAAAAAACTGAGAGTAATCTCAAACAGAATCCGAAAGGTTTTTGGAATTTCACCAACTTCAAACGGAAATCAATTGGTTTTCCTTCATCAATGGTTTACAATAATGATAAATCTAGCGATCCTCAAACAATTGTAGACTGGTTTGCGGACAGCTTTAAAAATATATACCTCTTCAGATTTAATCGTGGACAATAATTACGATGCGTGTTCTTTAATGCCAATGACTGATTGCTGTCATTTTTATTGTGATATAGAAGATATCACTACTGCATAACATGAACTGGACGCATCTACTTATCTTGATTTTCATGGGATTTTTCCAAATGTTTTTAAACACGGCTCTGAAGCCTTGAGTGTTCCACTTCAAATTTTATTTAATCAGTCTTTGTCTGGTGGTATTTTCCTAGATGAATGGAAAGTTTCATATATGAACCCGATTTTTAAGTCCGGAGATAAAACACGGGTTCTTTAGTGGGAGGTCTACCACCACAAACTTGGCTTGTTTTTCCAATAAATGTTTCAAAGCATTTTAGAAAAGCGATGTCAAATGGATGTGGTATACACGGATTATGTTAAAGCATTCAGTAGGGTGAATCACCAAATTTCAATTAAAAAATTAAAATCTTACGGTTTTGATGGCACCTTACTAAAATGGTTTGGTTCATACTTGATTGGTAGAAAGCAGATTGTTAAAAAAAGACGATCTAGAGTCTGATCCTATTACGGTCTATTCAGGTGTTCCAGAAGGAAGTCATTTGGGTCCTCCCATGTTTGATATTTTTATAAATGACTTTCCATCAGTCTTATCTGTTTCCGGATGCTTAATATTTGCTGATGATATTAAGATGTTTAAAGTTATAAACAAGTACAATGATTGTCTAGCATTTCAAAAAGATTTAAATGACTTCGACTGTTGGTACAAGCAAAATGATTTGTTCTTAAATTTGTAAAAGAGTTCTATTTTAACATACTGCCGCTTATCGATTCCTATAACCTTCGACTTTAATATAAACCGTAATAAATTGTGTAGAGTTAATGAGATAAAAGACTTAGGTGTCATATTTGATGATAAGCTCAGGTTTGAGTCTCATGTAACTTATGTGATTTCTAAAGCAAATTCTATGCTAGGATTTCTTAAAGAAATTCTTCTGACTTTAAGGATCTGTATACCCTTAAAGCGGACGAGGCTGGGTTCGCTTCCCAGCCTCGTCCACCAAAAAACTAAAAAGTGGAAAACCCTATAATATGTATTATGATGATCTAGATCTTTTTATATCGATATTTCAGTTTAAGACTAACTATATCTTATTCAAAATTGTTGAATCGTTTAATGGATTATTTGCATTGTTAATGTTGGTTGTAAGAACTTTTATTGAAAGAGGAAGAAAAAGGTTTACAACGTGACAAATTCAAAAATACAAGGTTATGTTTCAAAGGACTCCAAACAACAGGTCCACCGTTGAGAAAACAAACCAATCCAGTAGTACTGCATCTGGTGTTAACATCGCCTGCCCAATCAGCATCAGAATAAACGGTCAACCTAGTGTCATTGGTGCCCACGCCATAAGTTATTCCATGCGACAAAGTTCCCTTTAAATATTTAAGAACTCGTTTTATCCCTTGCCAATGCATTTGTTTCGGGTCTTCCATGTAGCGACTTAAGACTCCAATAATAAAAGCTAAATCTGGTCGGGTAGAAATCATTAAATACATCAGAGAACCGATAGCTTCTCGATATGGAAATAATTTAGTTTCATTACCATCAATAATTGGTGCAATTATTGCATTACCTGTTTTTGTAAATTTTATACCAGGATCGGCTGGAATTGAGACAGGTGTACTTTCGCTGTGATAAAAGCGCTCTAGTACCCGCTTCGCATATGCACCTTGGTGTATTTTAATTTTACGTTTCTTCTTGTCCCTCTCAATCTGCATTCCAACAAAGAACTCCGCTTCTTTGTATGTTATCTTGAACTTAATATGTAATTGTGTCAAAAGTTCACGAATGTCAGCCATATTATCCCCGCAGACAAGCCCATCGTCCACATACAATGCAAGATAAAATCGACTTGATTCTTTGTAGAAAACACATGCATCCATATTTGATTGCTTCAACCCAAAATTACATAAAAATTGGACCACCTTCTTGTTCCATTGTCGTGATGCCTGCTTCAGTCCATACAGACTTCTTTTCATAAAACATACCCGATCGTCCATTGCAAAACCATATGGTTGTTCCATAAAAATATCGTTTTCGATATCTCCATGAAGGAAGGCGGTCTTAACGTCAAACTGGTATATGTTTAGATCAAAAGCGGCTGCAACTGCTAATAGAGTTCTTACCGACTCATATCTGACGACAGGAGCAAAGGTTTCTTCGTAATCCACTCCATGCTTTTGCGAGCAACCCCTTGCTACAAGTCGAGCTTTGTATTTATCGATTCGCCCATCAGCTTTATATTTCTTCTTAAAAATCCAACGATTCGTTATGACATTTTTACCAACTGGTCTTGGAACCAAAATCCAAGTGTTATTCTCTTCAAGTGCCTTCAGCTCATCATTGATTGCCTCCATCCATTTCCCCGAGTCTTCAGCCTCCATCGCTTCCTCAAGATCATATGGATCTAAACTAGCCACACACAACTCAGCCATCGTTACTATCTTATCAGCACCCTTTTCATTCCGTTTTGGATATGGATCTCTTGGAATTGGTAACCTTGGATTCTTCCACTTTGGTTTATTTTTGTCACCTTCATTAGCTTCTTCTGCATCCATTGGACGTTGGTTCTCCCTCTGGTCTTGATGGCAGTTTTCTGTTGCACTTGCTGCTTTGTCGACCACAACGTGAGGCATTGTAAAAATCTCATTAAATATAACGTCTCGTCTGATGAAAACCTTTCTTCCTGCTGCATCGTACACTCTATATGCCTTGTTTCCTTCACTGTAACCCACCATCTGGCATTTAACAGAATTCGTATCCCATTTTGTCCGTTGTTCCTTAGGGATATGAACATAGCACTCACTTCCAAAAACTCTGAGATGTTTCACCGAAGGTTTTACTCCATACCATTTCTCATACGGAGTGCCACTATTAAGAGTCCGCGATGCCGTTCTATTTCTTAAATAAACAGAAGTATTAGTAGCCTCACTCCAAAGATATTGTGGCAAATTCCGAGCATGCAACATCGCCTTAGCGCTCTCTACAATCGTCCTGTTTTGTCTTTCTATAAATCCGTTTTGTTCAGGAGCTCTAGGTGTCGACAGCTCATGCTTGATTCCTTTAGATAAAAGAAACTTCTTCACGTCATCATTGCAAAACTCTAAGCCTCCATCAGTTCTCAATCTCTTAATATGGTGCCCATCTGCTTGAACTTCCGCATAAAATTGCATCAGGTTCTCCAAAACATCTGTTTTGTTCTTTAGGAAGAATACGAAGCAGAATCTGGAGCAGTCATCCTTCAAGAGCATAAAATAATTAGCCCCACCGATCGAAGGTACACTCATTTTTCCACATAAATCGGCATGAAAAACTTCACCTGGAATCAAAGAACGTCTTGCACCTTCTTTTGGAAAACTTGAACGATGAAGTTTGCCATATGCACATCCCTCGCAGAACGGATCCTTCTCAGCATGGTGCTTGAGGTCTAATCCCTCGACGACTTCTCCTTTGTACATCTCCCTCAGAATATTGAAGTTTGCGTGTCCAAAACGCTCGTGCCACAGCGTCATAGTTGATTCAGTAGACAATGAGTTGACTTCAACTTTCTTGATTGGCCTAAGATTCATTTTATAGAGCTTACGATCTCTGAAACCATCCACGACGAGCTTGCCACTCTTAATGAAGGTAACTCGGTTTGCACCTTCCTCGAAAATGACTCTAAAGCCTTTTTCGGTTGCCTTGAGCACAGATATAAAATTCTTGTCTAATTGTGGTACATAAAGTACGTCCTTGATGGTATGTATTGGAGAAAACCCTTCATGACTGTTAACCTGTACATCGACATCACCCATACCTTCCGCATTTAAAGAGAATCCATCTCCAACGCGGACGTGAAAGTTCTTATTGTCAAATGTGACGAAATTTTTAAACCACTCTCTTTGGAACGACATGTGGTCTGTGGCTCCTGAATCAGCAAACCAAACATCATGTGTTTTGTTAGAAGCCCCTAATGTACCTAACGTAAACAGCTCTGCCCTATCGGTAAAAGATGTCGAGGAAGAATCAGACCTTGGACCAGTTTCAACCACAAACGACTGAGCATTGTTTTTCCCTTGCTGGTCCCGTTGCTTCTTGAGGCACTCTCTAGCCCAGTGACCCTCTTTGGAACAATAATTGCATTTACCTCTACGCTTAGAACTGTTATCTCTAGTTTTGTTGCTGAACTTGTTACTATTCGACTTTTTCCAGTTACTGCCTGCCATGTATGCAGCTTCAGATGTGCTTGCACGTTGAATTCCATTTGACCTTGACTTAAGAAGTGACTCTTCGTTAACCAAGTGGTCAGTGAGCTTTTCGATTGTCTGATCTGTCCTTGGCACAGCATACCATGCTGTTCTTACATTGTCAAATTTCGATGGTAAGCTTCCTAAAATTTTAGCTAATACAACTTGCTCCTTCTGCTCAAGTTCCATGTCTTTTAAACGCTGAGCAAGAGACGTGACCCTAGCAACATAATCGGCCATGCTTTCGTCTTCGTCCATCTTGCAGTTGATGAACCTATCCAGAAGAACCTGAACAGATTGGTCACTCTTTTCTGCATGCACGGTTCTTAATCTGGACCACATTTGAGCAGATGTTGTGCAGTCAGATAAATATTTTAACTGAGCTAACTCCAGACCACGCATCAAAAAAAGCCTGCGCCTCTGCGTCCTTTTCATCCCAAGCAGTAAAGTTGGTAGCAGGACGAGTTAGAGTCCCCAAAATATATTGCTTAAGTTTATTCTCTGTCATGTAAATCTCCATTTGCCTTCGCCATAGATGATAATCCTGCCCATTAAATCGATGGATGTGATATACCTTATGATCTGACATAGTCACGTGGGTTTCAATCGGAATTACAGGATTCTGAATAATCTCTTCTATATTATCTTCTTCTAATAGCGTACGATTATCGATGGCAGAATCAGAAAAACTCTCAGCACCTAAATCTTTCTTGGACATAAACAAAAAAAATTAAATTAAATTTTCTGTATATGAAACAAAGAACCCTGGGCCCATAACCTGTTGGTTGTAAGAACTTTTATTGAAAGAGGAAGAAAAAGGTTTACAACGTGACAAATTCAAAAATACAAGGTTATGTTTCAAAGGCCATTTAAGACCTGTCAAAATTGGTATAAAAAGGGTACAGTAATGAGAGAAGTTTATTATTACTTTACAGTAGGAACAAAAATGATTATTTCAACAGTTAATATTGAGTAATTTAAGCAAAATCTGTGGATGTAGTATCGTAGATTTGATCCAATAAATAAAAATTAAAAAAAAAAATGTTATCAATCAAAAAAATTGGAGGCATACATAAAATAAAATCATAATAATGCGGATTGTATTTCCCCGCATTCAAATCATTTTTCTCTTACTCTCTCACGGAGAGAACTAAAATCCAAATAAAAATATAAACAAAATAAACTGGGCACTAAAACCTATAACACCCGCAACTTATTAAAAGTATGCAATAATAGTGACAAAGAAGAAAAAAATAACAGGCAGTCTGATAGGAAAAACTGATCATGGAAACAAAATTGTATTACAGATCTATAGTCCTCATAATATTGTTCTTTTTTTTTAAATAAATCCACTTCATCTTTTGTGTTTGTTCTCACCACTCGACTAATGAGCGAGAGTTGTGCTATGAAATAACTTCTTAAATAAATTAACTATTGATACATTTTGTTTTTATATAAACTTTTCTTAGACCTGAAAATTAAAAAAAAATGCTTATACCTACATTTTTTTATATAAACTTTTCTTAGACCTGAAAATTAAAAAAATGTTAGTTTTTATTTAATTATAATATGATTTCATTTAGTAAAAAGTAAAATTGAAAGGACAAATGAACACTCCTCAACCAAACAAACGAATGCCTTTTCCATCTTAAGCAGTTATTTAAAAAAGATATTTTAGTTGAAATAAAACAAAAATCACCCTTCTGTTTCAAAAAAACTTACTTACAAAACCTACCTTCCGACATATCGTCTGTATTTTTCCGATTTTCCGTCTATAGTCCGAGAGCTATAGTGAACATTTAGTCAAAAGTTTTTTATACCGCTCCAATTTTTGTAGCCATGTCATTTGTATCGGTGCAAACTACATGCCATCAGTCTTGCACTGGCAGCGATATCGCGGCCCCATCACCACTAAAATGTCCTTTCGAAATGCAACAACAGTAATAATCCCTCCAAAACAGGTTTATAACGCTCCAAATTTACGTCACTAAAGCATTGTACCTATACTGACTAGAAACCATCGGTCTGGCAGCGAATCCGCGGACCTAGCACCACAAAAATGCATTTTGAAGTTGTATTCTGAAATAATATTTTACTGGTGTTAGGTCCGCGGTATCGGTGCCAGACCGATGGTACTAGTCAGTAAAGGTAGGTACAAGGCTTAAGTGATTTAAATTTGGAGCGTTGCAAAGCTGTTTTGGAGGGATTATTACTGTTGTTGCATTTGGCAAGTGCATTTTAGTGGTGTTGGGGCCGCGATATCGCTGCCAGACCGATGGCATGTAGTTTGCAATGATACAAATGACATGGCCACAAAGTTTGGTACTGCCCACCAACTGAAATAGTATACACTACATTTGTGCTAAAAAAAAAAATATTGTATCAACAATATAACAATATATCACAAATATATAGACTTAGACATATCTGTGCATCTTTGGACTGAGAACGCAATTTGATTGCCCCATTGTTGTGACCAAGTCTGGACCTGCACCTCATCATCAATCTGAACAGACCTTGTTCTTAAAAATGTCATATAGTGCCAACATCACTACAGATTGATTAACTGATGAACTGATGAAGCAGTACACGGTACATCTTCTACAATAAAATTCTTTGATAACCTTATTTAATAACCTTAAAGTATTTTTATATTTAAATGAAATTAATAAAGAACTGAACTAAGTATTTGAATAATTCTTTATTTCAATTTAAATTCATCGAAAAAAAAACACCATAACTGACAGCAAGGTAAAACTAAATAATTTTTTTTCAAAATCTTCTTGCTGACATCAAGACAAACTGGGCGCCAAGCAATTCAAGGATTTTATGGAATCTGTTGAGCTCGAGTTATAAAACTACCTCACACTTTTAAACTTTGCATTATTCTACCTGCTATTTTGATATTTAGTATCTAATGAACTTTGTTTATAATTTTATAGATAAAATATATTAGAATATTTACTTACATATATTTCTGTTTTCAACAAAGAAGGCTGATAGTTTCATTATTAATAAAATAATAACAAATCATAAATATTTTAAAACCAAATAACTGAATAATAAACCTTTTTATAAAAAAAATATCAAATTGAATCTTTTCACTGGCGCAGTCTATTGGGATGCATGTTTTTGAAGAAAATAGCTAAACACTGCATCATAAGAACCTTCATATCAAGAGGAAAGAAAAACAATTGTTCTTCGAGAAAAATATAGAAGAAAAAATTGAACAATTTCGACTTTTCTTGCAGAAATATCCAGAAGAAAACTAAAATCCAATCAACGTTTTGGAAAACCTTCAGCAAAGTGTCCAAATTTTCTTGGGTATATATTTTTAAAGATAAATAAACCAACATTTGGGAAAATCTTCAATAATTTTACCAAATTTTCTTTATAAATAAACCCGAAAAACATAAAGCAAATTAAAGATTTTAAACACATTTTCAAGAATCAAGATATTATTTAAAACAAAACAAGAATAACAAGATTATATTTAAAAGAAGTATTAGTTATTATTGGGATGAGTCTAAATTTGGTTTTTGCTTTTTGGTTATTCCTGTTACCTATTAATGAAAAATTCAACAAAATACAACATCCGCGTTTATCATATAAAATCGTTTTATAACTACTTTCAAAAATTTGAATATAAAATTGTTGTCTTTGAGGATTTCAACTCAAGTTATTTTGTTCTGTTAATCAATTTAAATACATATATTAGGCAAGAGATATATTGTTGGTAAAATCATAAACTTTAACGTTATTCCGATAAAATAAAATTAAAATCATGACTGAAAATCAAAATTCTATTGATGTCTTAACAGGTTTAGAATTCCTGACGCTGTTAAGGATATTCCTACCCTTGATGGCAATCCAAAACTGCTTTTTGATTTTATAATTAACAACGTCGAAGAGATTAACAGTCTCATGTTAGAGATAAATGGAAGGATTGTTTAACGTGCTATGCGGAATAAAATAATTGGCCAAGCCAATGAAATTTTAAATATGTATGGTACTTCTCTAGACGGGAAAGAAATAAGAGACAATCTCATTATTCATTATTCCGACAAAAGAAATAAAACAAGCTTAATTAGAGACTTGCATAAATTGAGACAAGAACAGAACAGTATCGAGAAATTTTATTCTAAAGTTGTTGAAATTCTTTCTACTATGAACATTCATGTAAAAGTTCATGAAAAATATTCGACCGTTATTGAATCTAAAAAACATTGTACCTATAATGAAATGAGTTTAAATACTTTTTTGACAGGACTTAGAGAACCTTTAGGCTCCACAATTAGGGAAATGTGCCCAAAAGCCTTAACAAACAAGTCTTAACAAACAAATATTGTTTGGAAGAAAAAAATTGCACATACTACCAAAATTTTAATTGTCAGACAAATACAACTATATGAAAAAATCACATGAATGTAAATGCAATCCAATCTTGTTTGTGTTTTCCTGTTCCCTTATTTATCTTTTAATACGTATTTAATAATTTGTGTGTGAGTGATGGAAAAGAGTCAGAGCCCTTGGCCCAGTGGTTCTGGTGTGGAAACCTGATGGTAAAAATCGTTTGTGTCTCGATTTTCGTAAAATTAACAAACATACGAAAAACGATGCTCAGCCTTTAGCTTCTATTGAGGGATATTTATTGTGTAGTGTTGGGGTATGATATGGAAAATGAAAAAAGATTTGGAGCGGTTTAAAACAGTTTGAGTAAATTTTCACCAGCTGTCGGGCTATTAGGAGCAGGAGTCTATTTTCCAATTTTAATTTATAATCATAGCAGAGTTACCCAGTGAATTAGTCAGGGATGGGCGTTAATATATATAATTTGGAATAAAAAATATAAACCATAATTCAATAGTTTCTCATTACTTTTTAATGTTTAAGCAAGAAAGAAAAATATTTATTTAAAAAAAAATTTTCTATGTTGTTTTTTTTTTGTAAAAAAGTTGTTTTTTGTTTGCAAGGAAGTTATTTTTTCGAAAAAAAAAAAATATTTTTTTTGTAAGGCGCCAGTTATAGCTTTCATTGAAATCCATCATTGAAACACAAATCAGTGAAATAGTGGAATATTTTCTGACAAGTCGGTTATAGCTATCATGAAATTTTCTTTCATTGAAAATTCCATTCCCCATACAAAAAACAACTTTTAGGTTAAATTCGATCATTGAACGAAAAACTGACAGACGAGAACAGGAAGAGAAAGGAACGCATTTCATTGGAACGAATGTGTTCCACTTTTGGGAACAAAATATCAGCTGTTCATTGAAAACGATTTTCATCATTGAAAAACAAAAATTGATTTTATATGAAAGTTGTAAAGAAAATTAAACATTTTTTTCACTAAAAAAATTATATAACTGACAACCATCATTTTGGTACCAAAACGCCATCAGTTTTATTTGTTTAAGTGCTTCAAAATTGAAAGACAAATTTTCAATGATGGTTTTCAATGAAAGCTATAACTGGCGCCTAAGGACATAATTGTTCTTTTGTAAAAAAAAGTTTTTTCTTTGTAAAAAAGTTAGGTATATTTTGTTTGTAAAAAAGTTATTTTATAAAAGAATAATATAATTTATTTAAAATGTAAAACACAACATATTACTTGTCAACAACACTTTTGTAATCTATTAGAGAAATAATTTTCATGTAAATATTCAAATAAGTACGCTTTGTATTCTATACAATTAATTTCAATTCTAAACATTTATATTTGATAAGCTAGGCCAGTCGGCAGAGACAAAAATTTTTTGTTTGCAATGCAAAAACATACCGTTCAAATTTTATGATTGAAATTGGTAGATGGGTTATCTATGAGTATATAAAAAAAACCTAGGGCCGATGCACTACGCATTGCCCCACCGAAGTCACCTGATCATGCCCATCCAATTCCAATGTAGGGTTTTTGTCTTTATAAATTGCATTTTGAGACAACTAGCATTTTTATTAGCCAAGTTGGTTGTTGATCACTCGGGTTTTTTCTCTTTTCTCCGTACAATATTTTACAAACCAACAATTCGTTGGACAATATTATTGTAAGGTGGGACGTGGGAGATTGTATGAAAGATTTGACACTGGCCAAGAATTTATTTCATTCTATTGGGTTTTTATTATTGAACATTCAAACATTCATAATTAATATAATGACGGAGCGTAAGCTATGCAGCCTAACTGCGAGTGTGTTATCATACTAAAAAAAAATCCTAATTGAATGAAATAAATCCTTATATAATAAATATGTTTTTATCTGTTGTAATCTGCAAATTATATTCATATAATTACATACCTTTTCAGGACTATCCCAGTTTTTCAGAACATTTTCTTTTATTTTTATCCTTTTTTTAATTTCTTTACCAAAATTATGCGTACAATTGATAAAAACAGCTATTAGAAAAGAAAAAAAGAAACTATTGAGATAAACATGTTTATAAACTTTTGTTACTTGGAAGTCTTACTTCAGAGTGCTTAGTTCTGTTTTCCGATTGGGAAAACTTTCTGGTTTTGTTTTTAATTATATAAATGAAATTATTTGTAAGTTTTTTAAAATTGTTAATCCTACAGTGTGTTATTTTTATTTTGTAAACCTATTTTTTATCAATACAAATAAAGATTCCTTTTTGGTTTACACCTGATGATGTCCATAGACAAGACATGTACGAAACGTCGTGAAGACAAAAACACTTGTTTCATTTATTGACCTAAACCCAACAACAAATACACCTTACCGCTCAAATTTAATTATTGAAATGGCACGAGTACGATAAGTCAGGCGCCAAGAAATAATTACGGTTTTCTGTAGAACCGTTAAATACAAGCATTTCTTACTATGGGAGGGGGGTCTATCTCCCCCCGTTTGGGGCGGGAGGGGCAATTTTATAAAAAAGTACTAAAAATTAAAAAAAAATTATTACAAAATAACGGAACAAGTAACAATTAAGTTTTTGGTCTTTATTTAGGGCCAATACTTTGTTCTATCAGCTAGTTTTTAAATCAAGTGAAATCTATTCATAGTTTTTGAAAAAATGGGGTTTGAACTCAAAATTTTTTTTACTAATTGGTCCAGGTCGACATTTTGACGAAGAATGGTGATTGCGTCTGTTCGTGCTCTTCATTTTATACGCATTTGTATGTATATATTTTTTTTTTTTATTATCTACAAAAAAAAAAATAAAGAATTTTTTATTTTATTCAAGAATTTAAACGAACATATACCATAAAAAAACATATACATATATATATTTTGAATCAACAAAGACAACAGTAAAATAAATAAAAAAAAATCTAATTGAATTTTTTATACAAAATTGTCACCAAATATTTTTTTAATATCTCTTAAAAAATAACTCTGCAAGACTTTTCAGTTATGCGTAGTTTCATGAAATCAGCAAGATTGTCTGCATCTACCATCTCTTCAAATCCCTACCCAATTTGAATGTGTTTCTCTCCTCAGGTGGTGACTTTATTTCTGCATTCTTAGGCTTCTTCTGAATTATTATAAAATAACAGAATTAATAGTTTTTGAATTCTGTGTCTGTTTCTGTGAATTGCAGAAAATCCATACTCTCTAACCAATATTTACAAATGTAAGATAGATATTTTCGTGTTAGGTATCTTTTGTGGTCAAAAAGCTTCGTCAAGTAACAGCGGATGAAAATGGTATGCAAAAGCCGAACACCAACTTTGGCAGTGTTTTCAAAACTTTCACTTCTGGGATTAAACATTAAACAAAAACCAAAAGTTGTCTGCACAGCGTGACAGCATTGTACTGTATTGTATACAAAAATCCTAATAAAAAACAAAGAAATCCGTTTTATTAGACAAAATTTGTATACTTACCATACTCTCGTTCCATTCATTGTAACTGCCGCATAACTTGATACAACAACTTAACCACACTACTGCACATCATTACATATAAATGAAATTTAACATTGACTGCCGGTTGCTGAGGGATTGTACCTTCCTCATCCAAATCAAGATTCATGTGGTAAAATAGATAAAATATCGGCAACAAATCGTGGTGTGATGGGAAGCAGCTTGTGTAAAACTTCAAGTGATTGTAGCACATTCTAGAGAGTAATTTGAATTCACGCCTAATCATTTCCTAATCCGCTGGAAAAGCTGTCTCCAACAAAAAAGCGTATACTTGCAGAATACATGATTCCGTAGTGAATTTATAAATAATTGTGATACCGTGAAGTTGGGGCTTCGCGCATTAGCACACAATTGATCTCGAGCGGTGAGTGGATAAAATTTCTGCAGGCATAGTGTGATGAATTTGTACGTCCATGCATTTGGCCTGCAAAATACTAGGGTTTTTAGGAAGTTCATCAAGTGTTCCTGATAATGATGATCCTCAGAGTGATTATCCCATAGTTTGTCCAGCAGCATGCCAAACGATACGATAACACCAAAATGCTGGCAGATTTCATGCGAGAATCGCATTTTATTTAGTCAGTCCACTATAATCTGGATGAGAAGATATTCGTTGTGATACATCGAGAATAGAAGAGCTTCAACTTCAGCTACCAATTTACACTCAATTCAGCTATGTAACGCCGGAGATTGATTTATTGCCTTTTGTTTCATTCGTCTGAACATAAAGAAAATTAAAAATATTACTATCTGAAAAATTTAGTGAAAATAAAATAAATCTTACCTGCAAGTACCTACACGCACTGGTGAATATGCCACGGCCTTGTACTTGTACCTGATATTTTTGTTACTGAAATAAAAAAAAGAAAAGAAACACGAGTTAGAACAATAATTGTAACGATTACACACATTTGATTACAACTTATTTACGAACGAATACAACAAGCAACTGGCATTAAAACTAACAAAATAACAGAACCAATTTACACAAAAAAACGCGGAAAGAAACAAGACGACACCAACCACGACGAGATGACAGCACGGAGATACGATACACAAACATCGATAGTATTTGTGGTTCTTTAAGCCAGAGTAAATTGGAACGTATCAGTTAGTCATTTTTGAATGAGATTTGGCATATGGATTCAATTGAAAAGGGGAATAGATTCCACTTTTTAGATTTGTGCAAGCAGATTACAATAAGGTTACTATCGGAAAACAAAAGAAATAAAAACTACGGAAGAAATAGGTGAGAGTGTTTTATGTCAAAAAGTAAGACGGTTAAAGCATAAAAAAAAGTAAGAAAATCGGGAAGCGTACGAATTGTCGACAAAAAAATGTCGACTGAACAAATGAAAAATTCTTCGACTGTTAAAATGTCGACTGAAGTTTGACCGACAAAAAAAAGTTGACATTTTAAATGCAAACTATCTAAATGTCGATTGTAAGTTTGTCGGTAAAAATGTCGACTGCTATCCAAAATACAGTAAAATAAAACAAGAATGATTTCTTTTATGTGGAAACTAAAATTTCTTATTAATTCAATGATATAAATAGAAAACAAAAATTATAATGTCTTTATACAAAAACATACATATTGTGTAGATACACATACACAAAACTTTTCATTGCAACGTTAAATGGACTGCAATACTATATAAGAAATTGATTTCACATTTAAGATATTTGACAGTTGTTTCTTCTGTTTTTAAATCGACTTTTTGGGCTCCCTTCTCTCTCCTTTCTTAACTTTGTCAACAGTCTGTTTGACAACAAGGTACTTCTTTGCCAACTTTGCAATCAATTTGTATATACCAACGTATGATGCTCCCACAAAAACTTTCAACCGCCTATTCTAGGTGTTTTGAGTTCTTGGCAATTTGACTCGCACTTATCCGAGAGTGGCTTGTTTATCGACAGTGGCAAAGTTAATGCGGCACACGCCGCATGCATGTGAACATCATTAACTTTGCCACTGTCGATCTTTTATCAGTCGATATTTCAAAATCAACTTTATAGGAGTCGACATTTTGATCAGTCTGTATTTTTACCGATCGACATTTTGAAAGTCGACATTATGACAATCGATTTTTTTAAATCGACATTTTAAAAATCGGCAAATCGTACCCAACCCAAGAAAATCAACTCTGAGCCTCCCTAAAGGAGAGCAGGCGTTGCGCTAGGCGGCCCGAAGAAGGAGGCGAAGATTTTTTTGTTCCCTTTCTCTCTTTTTTTCTGGCGGGCCCAACTTAAGTAATATAAATTAGCCGTTTCAATACGAAAAAAAACATTAAATCAAATGTACAAAAAAAATTATAAAAACCATATATAAAAAACAAAAATATTAAAAAGTTATAAAAAAAAACAACAAAAAAATACTAGATTTAAGTAAAAAAAAAAACAAAAGTTTATTAATTTATTTCTTTTATTTATTTAAATCCAAAATTTTATTCATTTATTCCTTTATTTATTTTAATCCAAAATTTTATTCATTTATTTTCTTATTTATATATTTCATAATTTTATTCATTTATTTCCTTAAAAACAAATTATTAATTTCCCTTGCGTTCTACCAAATTTGTATTTATCATTCTGTCTTTAAAAATTTTCATGATTGCATGACCACATAATTAACGTAATAAATGTTTGTGAATCACGCAAACCAATGCGTTTTTTTATTGTGATCGGTAAAATCGGCTCGATGGCCTGTTAGATTCTATTTGAACTGACGACAACTTTTCGGATGAATCGCTATAGGGGAGTCCGAAAATTCCTGCCACGGACTTATGGCCGGGAGGGCGGCGCACTTATACTTACCTCACTTTTACTTTCCTAATCCCGCATATACTTATGCAACTCTATCCTTACCTTTTTGACGGTCTGAACGTTTCCTCTATTCCTACCTATATCCCACTTCCTAAATCCTACCTATCCCAAACCCAATCCCATACTCATCATATTCCTATGCAAGCCGCCAGCAACACTGTTTATTGTGAAATCTGAAATAGAACTTCCGCCTGATAGAGACTGCACCGCTTGCTCTGTTGTCGGCTGTCCTTAGTGTCATACGAGTGATGTAGCAGCCTGTGACTGTGCTTGTTTGTTATATTCCAAGCTGTGTACGTATGTCTAGAATTCTGCGAATACACATTTAGCGGATTCGATGACAAGGCCTCCAGCTCTGTCCGCTGGTTAGTCTTCAACAGACTTATGTATTGAGATCGAGACGTGTGGATATGTAACCGCTCCATTTCCCGATGAAATACATATTTACGAACTTGTTATTGCCTTTTTCTATCGATTGATCAAAAATCTCTATGGGAATGCCACAGGCTCATGGAACTTTTCTGTTTAGACGGGCAGAACTCTGAACCTGAGTAATACGTCGTCGGTTTGAAGTGGGTTTGCGGAGGTTGGTTTGCTGTCCGGTGGTACTTTCATTCAGATTTTCCCTCATGCTACTCTCGAATCTCATCGTTTCATCTTCATGATTAATTTTCAGTTTAGAAATTTCCATTGTTTTTTGAACTCCAGGACGGTTTCAACATGCTTGGCTTACTGATCGATTTTGTCTCGCTAGTCAGATTTGACGACATCACTCGATTGGAGGTTTTTGCGTTGAGCATTTTGGAATTGCTGCTTCAAATGACGGATTTCATCGCTGAGTAAAGATACTTGAAAAGACCAGGAAAATAAGCCCGTCACTATAAATTTATAAAATAAAATTATTCACGTCAAATTACTTTTTTTGTGAATGGAAGACGTCAAAGTGTTGGTCTGTCAAATGTCAGGTTGCGGTAAGTAAATTTACTGTTATGAGAAATTTGTTTGATTTGCTTCGTGTTGGTTAAAAAGGCAAACAAATAATTAAATGACACTTGTGTGGAGTCAATAAATTAAATAATTTAGTGTTAATTGTACCTAAAAAAAATAATAAAATTTGGGTGCGGCAGCAGCACCTTTAATAATTCATATTCAATCCTCATCAAAAACATATTGGCGACTACAAACTGGTAAGTAATAGAAATGTAAAGTAAACAGATGGAGCATGTAAGTCAAACAAGAGTTTCTTCAGTGGTTTCTCTGGTGAGCTGCATGTATTTATTTGTTTAAATTGTAACAAAAAAAAACAATACAATTCATTTATGAAAAACACCATCCACTGCAATCAACATTCTCATCACTTTCCTCCAATTATTCTAATAAGAAACCCGAAGAATCCAAATCATCAACTAACACTTTTTTTCCTCAACAATTTCGCACCTCTGAGACGAAGGCAGACACAGCACAAAAAAAGCGCCACCCCGTGAGGTGTCATCAGCGAAGACAACGCTGCCTCCAACAACAGCAAGTACAACTTTGAAATTCAAATGGCTACTATTCAAAGCTTAAAGGACCAATCCAGCCGTCTCCACCTGGACCAAGACAAGAATCCATTGTGTCTGCATACGCCGATTTTCAAAGACTTGTACGTTTATTGAAACCAGTAACAGTTTTGGGTTTTTTCTAACTGATTTTTTTGAACTGATTTCGATTGCCTGGCTTAATTCAATTACTTCACGATATGCTGGGCGTGAAGATTCTAAGAGGGTAGAAAAGTATTGGTCGAAAATGTTAAATTCGCTTGTCAGACACGAATAAGTTTAATTCGTGTTACTATAGAAGTCTATGCACAAAATTCAAAAATACATGAAATAGGTAATGGGCCGCTTATAGCGATCAGAAAAACGCATCAGTAAAAATTTTCTTTTTGATAATTTTATTTGTTAAGATAAGATTTTGAATATAAAAAGCGTACAAATCAATAAACAATTACCTAAAATAATTTATTCAGTAAAAAAAAACTACTTGAAACAAATATTTGTGTCTAAAATAAAAGAATTTTTTAATTTTCCTGATGAAAATTCCGTACGGAAAAAAATCTGTACGGAATTTACATCAGGAAAATTAAAAAATGCTTTTATTAGATTGTTTCAAATAGTTTTTTTTTATGAAAAAAATTATTTCAGGTAATTGCTTATTGATTTGTATCCTTTTTATATTACAAATCGTACCTTAACAAATAAAACTATCAAAAAGAAATTTGTTTACTGATGCGTTTTCCTGATCACTTTCTTCGGGTCCAAGTCCAAGTTTCACTTTAGTGGTCCACAATTTTGCAAATTCATAAAGTCCCTCCGTTCGCCGACTCATTATCAGAAGATGTGAAGTTTACTTGCAATGTTGGGGAATACGTGAAAACTGACCATATTGTTATGTAGATAGAAAATGCCAAGACGACCGACGATGGTTGGTGTTGCCGAGGTAATTGAAGCTATTCTCTATGGTGATATGGTAAAGGCACGTCAAGAGCTGTGCTGTGTCAAGAAAGCAGATAATGGTTCAGCTGGCACAGGCCCTAAAACTGATGTACCTGCTGGAGCTCCTACACCCCGACTTCCATCACGTACCGTTTTCTTTCGCATACATTTTTGCTTTTGATTTGTTCAGTAAAAATCTGCGGGTTAAAAAGTAAGAAAAAAAATATAAACTCAAAATAAAAAAATTGCAAACTTAAATCTGAAGAATAAAAAATTAAATATAAACAAAGAGCCGCAAAAATATAATAGTCAAAGGAAAGGCTCAAAGAAATACAAAGAATGACAATAAATAACATCTTTATTTTAATTTAGTAATGATGTTGAGGAACACAAAAATTTAAATTCTTGAACGGAAAATTGGAAAAATAGAGGCGATAAGTCGGAAGGTACACTCTAAAAAATTTATGTTAAAAATTACTACAATTATTGTATGCGCTTGGTCCGTTACAATGACTGTAGTAATTTTCAACATGTAATTTCGGTGTTTTATTTTCAACATCTGGTTGAAAAGTGCAATGTTGAATTTTCATCAAAATAAAAAGTTAACATCTATATCGTATATCGTAAAGATCGTATGACGATATGTGTAATCAATATTCGGATAAAAATAAACACACGAAATGAAAAATTCACTTAGCAGTCGTTGAAAAACCAACATATATAGTCGAATAATAAACATTTATTGGTTTTTATATATCTTATTTTTCGTTATTAATAAGCAAATATTGCATTGTTTTCAACAGAAATGTTTATAAGTAAACAATAGGTTTAGAAAATTAATTGCAAAGCGATTTTTATTTCAACTTGTTTTTGTGATATTTCAAGTATAATTTCTTACTTTTCAACACTAGTATCAAAAATTCAACAGCTTAACATAAGAACGCAACACTTGTAAGCTCAGAATTCAACATCAAAATTATTAAATTTCCCAAAGAAAGTTGCTTAGAGTTCAACTAATAGTTTTGATATTTCAACAACTTCACTCAACTTTCAACATAATTTTATTATCTTGTTGTTGGTTAATCAGCATACATGATGAAAAATAAGCAAAAATTAAAACTTTCAAACAAAATTTGTTACGATGCAAATTCTTTATGTTGAAAAGTCAATATTTTTTGTTGAAAGAACAACGACAATCTCGAATTTTTCAACATAAATACTAAAAACTAAACATTACAGGATTGAAAATTCAAGCGGAAAAATTTAGAATTTAACATAATGTGTTAAAAGTTTAGCAAACCTCAATAATTTTTCCTAAAAATGTGCTTGAATTTAACCAAATCTTTATCAGAATTAAACTACTTCGACTCGATTATTCAACTACTTGACTTAATTTTGAACATAATAAGTTAGATACTAAGTCTGTAGTTTATGAATCAACATTTTCGTGCTAATTTCTTAGCATGTATGTTGAAGATTGTTGAAAACCAATTTTAAATTATTTAAAACTCCACTTTTATTGATGAAATAGAAACTGGTTTTAAACATGAAAGCTTAAAAACAATCATCATTAGATGAAAAATTTACCTTAAAAAGATTAGAATTCAACATAAGTGTTGAAAGATAAGCATACATTAAATTTTGTTTCCAAAAGTTTACTTATATTTAATCACCCATATTGAATTTTCATCACATTTACCCTATTTTTCAATTCAAGTGCTCAACAACAAAACGAAGAATTTAATATTCAACATGAACCAACTGATTTTTCAACAAAGTTGTTGAAATTTCAGAAAAATAAAACAAATTTAATATTCAACATAAACGTTTCAAGTTTGAAACGTTTATGTTGAACATTAAATTTGTTTTATTTTTCTGAATTTTCAACAACTTTTTTGAAAAATCAGTTAGTCCATCTTGAATTTTAAGTTCATTGTTGCTTTTTGTTAGAAAATGTTTATATGGCAACTCTAATTCATTTAATACTTTCTTTTACTCTTTACTTTATTCTTTACATTCATCTTTGTAAAAGTTAGTTCAATAAAGTCTAAAGTCATACCTAAGATTAACACGACTTCGCGCTTCCTTATTCTTTGCTCTGCTCAACATAGGTTATGGGCCCAGTCTATGCCGTTTTTATAATATAAATTGTAACACGCATTTTTAAATTTCAAGGCTACACGCAACAATTTTAATAAAATAATTCGTTCAATATTTTAACAAGTACGTCGGGACGGAAAAATAATTTAATTGAAAGCAAATAAAATGTCTGGTTCTGCGATGCAAATCGATAAGCTCGATGGTGAAAATTTCACATCTTGGTCTGTCCAGATGAGGAGCTTGCTGATCACTCTGGATTACTGGAGTGTAATCGAAGCACCTAAGAGCGAAGGTATAACTGATGCTGAAAGGTCTGTTTGGGATATGACTGATGCCAAGGCGTTGGCAACGATCACATTATGTGTTAAACCTTCGGAGTTGATTAATCTAAAAGGAAGTAAGACTTCTAAGGGTGGGATAAATTAAATGCATCTAACAATGGGAATGGACCTGCGCGGAAGGTAAAATTATTTAAGCAGTTGGTTTGGTTTCAGTTTAAACTAGGGTAAAAGTTCACTGGTCAAATTAATGAGTTTTGTTCCATAGTCGATGCCTTGAATGCAATTGAGGTTCAGATTCCTAATGATCTTTTAAGCATTTTATTGCTGTGTAGTTTGCCAGATGAAATGGAGAGCTTCGTTGTGGCCATAGAGAGTCCCGATGATTTGCCATCGGTGAGTCAATTAAAGATGAAGATCTTGGAGGAGGATCATCGTCGCGGGGACAGAAGTGAATCCGGTGAACAACAGAAGGTATTCGCAGCTAAGCATAGGGAGCAAAAGAACAAAAATCAGCAAATCGATAAAGGCACGTGGGAAACCAAGGATAAACGTGGGTGACAAAATGTCAAGTGCTATATTTGTGGTATGAGAGGGCATATTAAACATCAATGCCGAAATAAAAACTCCAGCCAAACGCACGCGGTAGTTCTCAGTGCAAGTTCTCATAAAAGAACGAAAATATAAAGTAGTGGATTCTTGATAGTGGTGCATCGTCGCACATGTGCTGCGAAAAATTGTTATTTTCGTCACTGCAGAAGCATGTTCAAAAGGTTTTTATGGCAGCAGGTGACAACGTAGAAGCTCATGGAATAGGTGAAGTAACCTTGGTATCAGATTACTCTAACATTACTTTAAGTAATGTATTGTATGTCCCCGAGCTTAAGTCTAATTTTTTATCGGTTAGCAAAATAATAAAAAATGGAAATTGTGTCCAGTTCACTGATAATAAAGCATTTGTTAACACTAAAGAAAACAAGCTTATTTGCAGGATGGAATTTACCTTACGGTGATGAAAGCCGAGAAGCAAATGGTTCTGAGGAATGAGGAAGATGCATTGATGACTTGGCATAAGCATTTTGGGCATATCAATATGAATGATTTGCTAAGTTATCCCAGAGGGATATGGTTCGTGGTATGAGTGTCTGTAAGACAAATGACTTTACATGCGTCACATGTGCATTGTGTAAAATATGTACTAAACCTTTCAGTCAATATAATGCTTTATTTACTTCTAGGGTGCTTGACTTTATACATACCGAAATGTGTGGCCCCATGAGAGTGTCGTCGCAAGTGGATCAGTCTATTTCATTACCTTCATAGACGATTTCTCGAGGTATACGACGACTTTCTTCTTAAAGCGAAAATCCGATGCTCTAAGAGTGTTCAAGGAGTTCGTAACAACATCGGAAAATCAAACTGGGAAAAGGGTAAAATGTGTGCATAGCGATAATGGGCGGGAGTATACTAGTGCCGAATTCAACAATTATTTAAATGCAAAGGGAATCATTCATCAAAAGTCTGTACCGTACACACCACAGCAAAATGGTGTTGCCGAAAGGATGAACAGAACCTGCGCACGATGCATGTTAGAGGAATCCAAGCTCCCAAAATACCTATGGTCAGAGGCTATAAATACAGCCACTTATATACGAAATCGTTCACCGACTAAAGTTTTGAAAGACAAGACTCCTTACTAATGTTGGTTTGGAAAGAAGCTAGCTGTTCATCATATGATAACGTTTGGGTGCGATATTATTGCGATAAATAAACAGCCCAGCGGGTCCAAACTTCATCCTAAGGGTAAAAAATTATCGTTCGTTGGTTATGCAAACAATAGGAAGGGATATAGGCTCTATGATGAGCATGCGAAATCCATTACTATATCCAGGGATGTAATATTTTTTGAAAATACATTTTCAGAAATCGATGGTGGTGCTAATAGTTCGTTGAATAAATCACAAACTGACTTCTTTCATGCCCATGATCTAAGAAGTAGGGGTACTGAAAATATGATTTCTGATGATGCTGCTGCTGATGTCAGCGAAGATGAAGCCGAAGATGTTTTGCTGATGCTGAGGATGTTGCTGCTGAAAATGTTGTTGCTGTCGAGAATGTTGTTGTTGCTGAAGACATTGCTGCTGAGTATGCTGTTGTTGAAGACATTGCTGCAGAGAATGCTGTTGTTGAAGACGTTGCTGAAGTAGAATCAAGTGATATAGGTGAAGAGGAACCGACCATGGAGAAGGCCAACAAGAAGGTAGGAGAAAGACCGAGAATTTTGCGGACAGGTAGTCCCGGACGACCGAGAAAAGTCTCTGCCTCTTCTAGTGGTCGAGAAGTTCCTAATAAACTTATTTCAATTGATCGAGATCCAGCTTCCGTTCAAGAAGCTTTGCAGGGTTATAATGCTGTTTAATGGAAAGAAGCTATGCGAAAAGAATATAATTCTTTGGTAGCAAACAACACTTGGGATCTTGTCCGTAAGCCGAGCAACAAAAATATCATCGGATGCAAATGGGTGTTCACAACGAAACACAATGCAGATGGAGATGGTGAAAAATATAAGGCGCGTTTAGTAGCTTAAGGTTGTTTCCAGAAACAAAACGAAGATTTTTTTGAGACATATTCACCTGTTGTCAGGCATCCGACAATTCGATTAATTTTGGCTGTAGCTGTGCAGAATATGCTTATCTCAATGGGCAATTAGAAGAGGAGGTTTTTATGCGACAGCCGGATATTTTTGTGGACCAGGACCAACCCGAAAAAGTATGTAGACTTAAAAAGTCTTTATATGGACTCAAGCAGGCTGGAAGAGACTGAAATACAAAAATTAACGATATTTTAATTTCGGTTGGGTTTATTAGATGCAAAATGGATAGTTGTGTATATATCTTGCGACACAAAAGTGAAATCAATATGATTGGATTATATGTCCATGATCTAATCATAGCATGTTCATCACAACATACTATGAAAAGTGTTGTTTACAAATTGAGTACACATGTGGAGGCTGTTAATCGTGGTCCGATAAAATTCTATCAAGGATTGGAAATCGGAAAAGATAATCTCAGAGGGAATATAGCTATTCATTGGAAAAGATATATTAAAGACTTGCTGTCTCGTTGGGGAATGGAAAACTGTAAACCTGCATTTACGCCTATTGCTTGTGGAACTGTTTTGGAGAAGTGTACTAAGCTGCACTGTGTTGCGATGAAAACCAAGGAATTCCAATCACTTTTGGGTGAACTTAACTACTTGGCTACTATATCCAGACCTGACATCAGTCATGTTGTGTCAAAGTTATCACAGTTTAGTTCACATCCAAATCCTGAACATTTTGTGGCAGCTAAACACATTCTTCGTTATCATAGAAACGATGCAGAGGTTTGTTTGACATATAATTATAATAATGTTTTGGCTTGCTACACAGATGCTGATTGGGGTTCTGACGTCACTGATCGAAAGTCATACAGCGGTTATGTTGTTTACTTTGGTGGAGGTCCAACAGCCTGGGAATTCAAAAAACAGAACGTTATTGCACTAAGCACAATGGAAGCGGAGTACATCGCCATGTGTCAAGTCACAAAAGAAGTTGTATTTCAGCGAAGTTTGCTTCAAGAAATGGGACTTATACCAGGGTGCTAGTTTCTTTGCTACAAGTGCTATATCGCATAAACGATGTAAACATATTGACGCAAAATTTTAGACGATTTAGGACGATGTTAAATCATTTTTAGTATGATACTAGGTTAAAAATTGTGTTTTGCTGGTTTTAAACGAGTTTAGCATCGTACTATCCCCTAACATTTTACTAAAGTTAAAATCACGAACTGGCTATTTTATCTTTTTAGTATCGTACTAAATCCATATGAGAAAACCCGAATGTTCCAGGTTCGAGTCCTGCTGGTACCCAACTTTTTTTTCTTTTTTTTTTTTGTAAATAATGAAGTTAAAATGATAAAAATATAAATATCGTATACTTATTTCAAGCTCATGATGGGTTTCCATCCATATATAATTAATTTACAACGCATAAAAACAATAATTGTGTTCATCAAATTCAAACCTTACAAATGCAGTGTACGATATTTTGCACGGCATTACATCAACAATTCCTGTACGTTGTTCAGTGGGTTAGAATCTTTTTTATTGGCAGTTTTCTCAATTCAGTGTCGTGAGAGTATACACAGGCGCCACTGTTTTGAAAAAAGCTCGCCCATAAGCCCTGTACTCAGTGTTGCAAGAAACACCGATTTATCGTAATTCTCCCGATTTTTAGACCTATTCCCGTCCCAATATACCGATTTTTGATCTAAATATGACACTCTTCCCCGATTTTCAATGTTTCATATAAAAAAGTATCTTAATGTATTTTCAACTCTGGAATTTACTTTATTTATAATTTTACTAAAAATTTGAACAGCTTTTTATCTGGCTGTGTTTAACTTAAAATATCCCATTTGAAATTTCCCATCGTCATAATCCATTACATCGGTATTCATTGCAATTTGTCATGTTTGTGTCATGTGAACGGCAAAAAGTGTCTGATTATTTTTTCAAAAAATTCAATAAAAATAAATATTTTATGCTTATGTACATAGCCGTTGGTTATGTAAGAAACTTGAATCTTTGGAGTATTTCTTAGCTTATGTATTACGTTTTTATTTCTAAGCTAGCTAGGTGCTATAAGCACTAAATAATTAAGTTTCTTGCAAGCCAATGCCCCATAAAAGACTGTAAATATAACAAGGGAAATATTTGTTATTAATTATTAATTTTTTTCGTAATGTGTTGAAACAATATGAATTTAAATTTAAAGTCATATTAAAACAAATAAATATCAATTGTTATTTATTAAATGAATGAAAAATATTTAACTTTAGCATTACAATTTGTGTTCAAGTAATATTACCTTAAAAAATGAATTAAAATGAAATAAAATTAGTAATAAAACAAACGGTTTTTTTGTTTTTGTCATAGGAAATCCGATTTTATTTTCATTTAGTTAAAGAAAAACACAATCTAAAAGAAAAAACATTCAGACAAAATTGGAAAAAGCTAATCTTTGTCACCTACCTATTCCAAGACAGGGTGAGTTATAGTTGCTCGCTACTACTACTTTCTTTGCTTTTTGTGTTGGTTAAAGCCACCCTGTCCTAGGAAGTTTGTCAATTTGCGTCTTTTCAATGACAAATGGAAAACTAGCATAAGGTTAAAACAATTTCCACGATTTACATCGATTTCTAATGTGGTAATCTCCCGATTTCAGAAAATATTTTCTGGCAACACTGCCTGTACTGAAAATTTTTGTTGAACAGAGTATAGTTGGTTGCAGGACCACAAAGGCGCCCGTCGAACACATTATGTTTGTCAGGGCTGAGCGCAAATATTTATACAATTTAGTTGACAAACTAAAAAAAGTTAATTTTTTTTGTAAAAAAGTTAATTTGTAGAAAAGCTATTTTTTTATATTGTAAAAAAGTTAATTTTTTCTTATAAGAAAGTTATTAACTTCCCATTGGAAGTAATTGTAATTGGTGCGATTTGTTGAATTGAAAATTTTGACATATCTTTACGTTTTGAGGTCTCTAGAATCAAAATTCGTCGTTTTTAGCAAGATGTCTGTATATGTGTATGTACGTACGTTCGGGGTACTTTTTTCGTCCACCACATCTCAAAAATGAGTAAAGATATCGACCTCGGATGAAATTTATTTTACAGATAATATTGTCATAACGTGCTGAAAAGGTTTTCTAACAAATTCAATAAACCGTTTTTTTACTACAGCAATTTTAAAAGGAGCTGTAAAATGTCATTTAATTGGAATATCTTGAGAACGGAATAAGATATTCACTTCAGACTAATTTTAATTTACACATAATTACACAATACCAAATTGGTATATATTAAAAAAAAATTCAACAGGCACTTTTTTTTTAAACTAAGAAAAACAGTTGAAAAATAATTTTCGTCTCAAATATTTCAAGAACAAAAAATGATTCCGAACTCAGTCTATTTTTTTTTATACACATAATGACGTTGTCAAAAACTGGTAATTTAAAAAAAAAAATCAATAAACATTTTTTTTTTGGAGCAAAAAAAACTCGACAAAAAACTATTAAAAATTCTTAACAAATGTTTTTTAACTCAAATATTTTGAAAAAAAAAACACAATGATATCGATTTCAAATTTGTACCAAAAATATATACCTATTCCATCTAAATGTTGTGTAATTTTGATATTTTTAAAGCCACCCCTTAAAAAGCTAAAAATCAAAATGTTGAAAAAACTTTTCAAAAATATTTTAATTCGAAAAAATTTTACCATCAAAATCGAAATTTTGCATATTACAATTAATTTGCCCTGTTATATCCTTTGAAACCGTGCTTTTTTTTTAAGTACCTACACTCCCCTGATTTTTGATATTTTTTTAGCCAATAGTCTGTTTTGAAATACCGAGAAGAGTAAGGAAAAAAATTTTATAAGTAAGATTCATAGAATTTTGTAAGCTAATTAGGTACAAAAAAAAATATAAAAC